>JAKUCV010003010.1:0-140282 GCA_028386065.3 Turnera subulata
ACTTACTTCTTATTGATCTTATCAAATTCTGCCATTAAAAGGCCCATTCCTTTCTTGTCATTCCTCATCAAAGGTTTCTTGATTTCTTTTTCAACCTTCTCCAGTGCTTCCATCATCATTGCTTCTGCACCATCATCAACAAAGAGGTGATCTCTGCATAGGAAACTCCATGTTAGTTATGCAAGCAAACAGTACAATGCGATGAGTAATTACAGAGGGATCTCTAGACTCTCAAACAAAACAAAAGCACGTAACAGGTTATAGGGATAAGAAAGTTTCTTTCACATTGGCAAGCACAAATCAATGGGAGAAGGTGGCAAAAAGAATAGCCACCTCTCTGATACCCCAGTAAAAGGAAATATCATGACAAATAAAAGCCGCATAACATGAACCTGTAATGGCACCAGAATGATGGATAACAGGACAAGCAACACCTAGGAAAAAGAATATATATATATATATATATATATAGATATATATATACATATATATAGGTGAAAAGAAGACCATACTGAGTGGCCAGTTCCTTCACTGTCTCCAGATATGTGCGAACATCAAGAATATCTTCAGTTTCTTCCTCAATGGAATGGTCGATCCTCTCTGATTCTGAGTACAAGCCAGCCCTGCAGGAGAAATGACAAATAACCAATAAGTAGATCAATTAAATATCTAAAATGTCACACCAAAAGGGCGCAGAATAGTGCAAATAATTTCTCTCGACCCAAGATCGACCAACGATCATGCTCATTTCAGCATGAAGATTTTCTTCTGCATACGATGTGTTTAATGGAGTAGTAACGAGGAGGGGCATTCTGCCACTGTGTTATGTGCAACATCCACACTGACTTTTAAATGACTAAACATACATGATTTGCTAACAATGGTGAACAGGAAAAGCATACAAACTACTAATTACTTCTAACATGCCACATTGCTATGCACAACTTTTTGGTATGAACTGTCCATTTTTGTACAGCAGTTCAGTAGCTGGACTACAATGGGCGGGTGAGACATATCTTCCAAAGTCTTACTTTTAAAGATGTAATTTGTAAATGGTGATGAACCCTAGAACCTAAAGCAAGGGCAAAACAACGGTGGGGAGACACGAACAAACTTTCAACTATTTTTGTCAGGAAAAATGTGTGCCGGTGAGCCTGATAGACATGGGAGCATGTAATAAACAACGAGAAGTTGGCATATGGGTGGGTGGCTAAGCATGGATAAGGAAGGATGAGGTCAAAGTTGAAGAAAAGAAGAGCTCACTTCTCTCTGACAGTCTTCATGACTTTTGCATAATGAGCCACAGCAGCTGGATCCTCAGGAGCTATGGTGATCTTCTCCCCTTGCTTTAGTGCAGCAATGGCTGCCGAAAATTTGGTCTTCACATCCATAAAGATGCTCTTCAACATCTCTGTATATATGGATATAGTTTGTTCGAGTCAAAAGGAAGGAATAATGAGTGGTGTAGATGTATCAAAAAGCACAAGGATGATTTCACATTGAAATGAAAACCAAGGCATCGACATTAGTAGTAGTAGTAGTAGTAAAAAGGAATGAGATGGTGATGGATCCTAATTATAACAACAATTGATGAACAGAGAAAAAAAAAAAGGCAGGAGGAAAATAATGTATGAATAATTTTATTAGTTGATAAATAAGAGTGTGAGTGGAACGGACCATCGCCGGCAAGAGCCTGTGTAGCAGCTTCTTTGGCGAAGAAACGGACCGGAATAGCACGCTCCTTCTTCAATATCACTTGGCTGCAGCTGCCGCCGCCACACAGCTGCGTCATCTGAAAAATCCAACAACAACAACAAGAACAACAAAAAAAAAATTGGAATTCAAGATCATTTATTTAATAATGATTAACAGTAACGTTAATGAGAGCGAGAATGGAAGCATTGCAATGAAAATCGGGTGAGGAGGAGGAGAGTGGCAACATCATTATGTTTATATCTATTTAGGTTTTCATCGGGAGACGACGAAAAGAGAAATTAAAGGGAACGGAGGAGGTTAGGGGTTGTGGATTGGGATGGATCTGGAGGCGGAGGGGAGAGGATGGAGTAGAAAAGAGTGGGGGGGGGGTTTACCTGTTTGGATCGGGACAATAGACGGGAAGTGAAGGCCATGGCGATCAGATTCCGATTGAGGGATTGATGGATTGATTAGAAATGTAGGTAAGGCGAAGGCGAAGAAGAAGAAGAAGAAGAAGAAGATGCAAATGATATAACCAAAAAAAAAAAAGAAAAAAAGAAAGACGACTAGGGTTGGGATTGGGAGTTGTTGGTTGGCTCAGCTCAGATGCTTTTTTACTGCATTTCTCATTTTCTTTTTTCACTTTTAACTTTTTAACTCTCTCGTCGTCACTCTCTTGTGACTTGTCTTGTTGAGGGGTATTGTTGGGAATATCCTTCCGATCCGTCCTCCTCCTCTTCGGCTTTTTTTTTTTTTTTATTTATTTATTTATCCTTGGGTGGGGTTGAACTTTTAAAATATGACTTCTGTTCTTTTTTCTTTTTTTTACACGCCCGCCAAACATGATTTTTTTGCCGTTAAAACATAACATGATATTAATACCAAGCAAGGAACAAAGCATCACCATATCCAAACACATCACACACCATATCTGAAATCAAAGAACAAGTCTGAATTTGGGGTTACAATAAGCTGACTTGAGACTTGAAGTGGTTTGTCGGAACATACCAATTCACAACCTCAACTTTGCCAACCCTTCCTTCGATTTAAGCCTACAAAATTGAAATAAATAAAGAAACAATTGCAACATAGAAAGAGACAACAAATCCGATCCAAGTCTGCCCATCATGCACCAAAAGAATCCAAAAAGATCATGTGCAAGGGCCGTGAAGTTAAGTTAGAGACCTCTGGGGTGCATGCATGCCGTAAGCGATGGAGCGTCTACTCGAGAGACTCGATTGAAACAGTCTAGTGCTATGAAATTGAAAACGATCTCACCAGAGGTCGATAGACTATCCTGCTCTTTGCTTGATCTTCGAGTGTCCTTACATAGCAGGATGGGCACCCACCAATTTGGAGCTGCTATAATCAAACCGTCCACACACTAGTCATCAGAAAACAAACGAAATCAGCAGCATACAAGAATCAAACACATCTGAAACAACTACCTGTAAACACAGATAAATGATTGTTTTTTCTCACAGAGGAGCGACAAAACATTCGTGGCTTTCTGATGATCCTCCTAGAGAGAAGCCCGACTCTAGATTCCTAATTACTCCTTAAGCTTTTGAGAGACATAGGCCTTGCCTCTTTTGTTCCGTGTTGTCCTATTTTCCTCAAAACTACCAGGAGGCCGAGCTGCTTCCTCCGTTTCATAACCCTGAATTAGTTCCACTGTGGATGGCTGATAATCCACCACCTTCATTCTAGCTAGCCTTTTCCAGCTTAGCTTAGAAGTCGATGCTGTGATTGAGGACGCATCATGCATCTCTATGACTAGTTCAACTACTGTATTCATTAACCCGATGTGATCCCTTCTCGCAGACTCTTGGATATGGGACATTATTACCTCCTCCTCAGCCTTCCTTTTCTTTTTGTTAATAGCTCGAGTAGTAACCCGACTCCCCACGGGTGCATTCATGGATAGGGGGGACCCCACCCTCGGCGAACTAACTTTGGAGGACTTCTTGGTACAAGCTGGTCTCTTTGCGGAGGCCTCCGTAGCACCCCCTAATGATATGAACTTGCTTCCTCCTGTTAATAATGATGATGATGTCACCTCACAAAGTTCATCACTTTTGCCCCACACCCCCCCTTTCCACGGGAGCGACTTCAGGACGGAAAAGAGGTGCCCCCCCGGATGCTCTTGAGAAGACCCTCGAGAGGAGGCTGAGGAGAAAGATCAAGAACAGGGAATCTGCTGCCCGCTCCCGAGCTAGGAAACAGGTACCTTCCTCAACCTCTTCTCTCCTTTTCTTTTTCTCCCCTTTTCCCACAATCTACTACAACTGATATTTGATCGAATTATTAGGCTTATCATAACGAGCTGGTGAGTAAGGTTTCACACCTAGAGGAGAAGAATTTGAAGCTAATGAAAGACAAGGTAGGAAGGAATATCATTTTACTTTTCTAGCATATCTCTTGCTGCCTATTTTTACTCTGTTCCCACAATTTTAAAGTTTTATGAGTTGCACAAGCCACACATTTTCTCATCTGGTTGGCTTCTGCGGTTTGTTGTGTGTTGTTCTTATTCTTTTCGCTAATCTACCCAGGAATAACTTACGTAACCTGATGCCTACTAGTTGATATCCAATCACATTAGTAAACTATACAGAGGAAATCATGTTAGGAGAGGATGGATAAACGAGAAATGGGAGCATAACCAGACGTTTATGAGAGGAAGTGCAATTATAGCAACAATTTTGGGATATGCTTATCAGTATATGCTTTCGGCTTAGATCATTATATGTTAATGGAAGTTGGCCTCACTTGCTGTGCATTCACGCACCGGGTCAGATGCCAAGGGATGTAAATCAATGGTCTTCATATTGGTCCAGTGGCAGTAGTTATTGTATATCCAAATATGAAAAGCAAGTTCCACTTCATATTCCTTTGCTTCCTTATGGGATAACCTATTAGATATTTCTGTAAGCATTAACCTCTCAGCCAAAATTCGGGGAAGTAATCTTCTGAATTGCAGGTCCATCTTGTTGCATGACTATGTTATACTTTTAGATGGCGAAGGAGCTGTCTGGCCTTTTGTCACCTGACTGCATGCTCGGAGCTGTGAAAATAGGCTTGCTAGGCCACTACTTTCTTCTGGGGATTCTATGTGCATTTACAATGCTCGCATTTGGGATTAAATATCTCCTATAGTCGTGTTAAATGCCTGGCTGGGCACAATCATTTTTAATATGCAAGATGCTCCAATGTAACCTTCCAACTTGGTCCCGTAAGCCTGAATTGTCTGTCCTTCAAGATGCCTAATCCGGAGATATTTGACTTGGAATAGGCAGTTTGAATGTCATATCCTGATTTTGCTAGCGCAGTGATGTGCCCCTGATTTCATGAACTTTTGCTGCGCGTGCTTATTTGATGAAGAATTATTGTCTTTTCTTCCTTTCCCCCCCAAAAGTTATTGTTTCTTTTTCTGGCTCCATTTATGCCTATATTCTAGTGTTTTGGTCCGGCTGATGGAATATTGGGATATGAATCCTAAGCAGTTGTATTGCATGGCATGCCTGGAATTCTCTTGTTTATACACAAGGTCATTTACTTTTCTTTGAGACTTCTGTTAACCCATTCTTTTCTTCTTTTTGGTAGGAATTCGAGAAGATGTTCTTATGCGAGTCATCTCCTGAGCCAAAATATCAGCTTAGAAGAACGAGTTCAGCGTCATTCTGACAGATATTTTGAAGCTGTTGGAGAATTTTGCAGTCCTTGGAGTGTTTAGTGCCAACTTATTGGGCTTAGGCGGGAACTGTTGCGGGATGATATTATTACCTGGCTGCTTTGTTCGTGATGTGGTTGGGGCCCGCTCAGCAGCGCTAGGTTTAGGTTCTATTTTGTACATCTGATCCGGGGATCTCAATATGTTGTACATCACAAAGTGTGCCGCTGTTCATATACTTAGGCTCTGCTTTGTATCTCTAGAAAACATTTAAGTCTAAAAAGAAAGAGAAATGGGGTATTCTGTGCAATAGTTGTTGTGGGACTGGGATGATGATGATAAACGTAGGGAATGGCATTACTACTACTTATTTGTGACAAAATGCGTGCAAGGTTGGCTTCTTATCTGCTATCTTCTTTTTTTTTTTTTTTGTCGAAAAAAAAAAGGCATCAGTCCACAGTAGTAGCGGGGCAGCCAGGTCCGGGGCCAGTCTTGGCCAATGTAGGACCGTAATCTGGGAGGAGTATCCTCTCTGGCGGGTGGCCCCGTGGTCGCCTGTGGGAGCGGACGATGCGCAGTATCACAGCCCCTCTGGGGCCCGAGTTGCCGGTGGTGGGGTGTCACACCTTCCGGTTATTCGGCCACATCACACTTCTTATCTGCTATCTTCTTAATAGTATGGTAATATGGAATGTGTATGGTTTGAAGTTTGAAGAATGATAGTCATATGATTTCAAGGACAATTGTGGGAGACACATACAGTGGAGTTCTTTGGATTAGGGAAGGGCATGATTTCGGATAACTTTTTGAGACTTCTCTGCTTCTATTGGTGTTTTTGTTAGAAGGATTAGCAAGTCAAATATTTGGAGTGAGATTTGGAAGGAGAAGTCAAATATTTCGCAAATCAAAGAATTGAAATTCGTCTAATCAATTGTGCTACCAAGCAATCTTTGCTGAGGGAGGGGGTTGGGTTTATTAATTCGGTAGAAAGTCTTTTTTTTTTTTAAAAAAAAAAAACAGGGTGAAGCTTTGAAATCTAAAATTGTTCTTCTAGAAGTGAGTGATGGTGATATATAGCTGGCGCGGTGATGTATAATGTATTGTAAGGTAGGCTTGGGGAAGTTGCAAATTCCAGGGAAGCATTTGATTTGATGGTAACAAACCAAAAGGAAGCTTCTAACTAGTTTTGTGTTTGGTGTTATGATTGACACGCAAATTAGAAGAAGTGGATGAAATGAAACAACCGAGTTTGTTGAATAATCTGATTCAATGAAGAAGTGGACTGACTGACTCTGTGTGTGTGTGTGTGTTACTATCATTTTATCAATGGTCAATATCAATTTTTGTTTTGGCTTCAACCATCCATCCCAAAGTAAAAGTTCCCAACCCGATCCAAGCAGGAAAAAGAGAAAAGAGGATCACAGATAATAATAATAATAATAATAATAATAATAATAATAATAATAATACAAAGTGGGCATACCATATAATATCTCTCCATGTTTATCCTTATCCAATCCATTATTTTTATTAATAGGAAAGAGGGGAGAGAGGAAGCTAGCTAGTTTGCTGCTGTTAAGTCTAAAAACAAAATAAAACAAAACAAAACAAAACAAAACAAAAAAGGAAAGAGATGAAAAGAGGGGAAGTAAACAAACTGCTTTGTTGGTTTCAGTCAGGTCTGGTTTTGGGAGAAAATGGTGACATTTTTATTTTTTTTTTTAATATTGGCGGAGTGTAGAATGTAAATAAATATGACGGCGGCGCAAAGCTGCACCACATTGAACTGAAGAAGCATACTCTTAATTAAATAACAGACAAGACAAATCATATCATATCATAGAACAGCAGCAACTAGTAGTAGTAGTTTGGACTTGGACAAACAAAAGAAGAAGAAAAACAACTACAACTGAACTGACTCTCTTATAAATTAGCTGTGTATTGTTGGTGTGGTATGGATATATCCCAATCTATCCATTAAACAGAGCAGAGCAGAGATTTGTTCTCCCTCTCTTTTTTCTTCTTATCTACTTACTAAATGTCTATCTATCTTTGCCTGCCTGGTGCCTACTCACCCTCCTCCCTATTGTCTTATCCTAATCAATCATCTACTATGTTTTAAAAAAAAAAAATCCCCATTTTTATATATTAAACTAAGTTGTAATCAATTAATTAATTAATTGATAATGTATGTTAGGACTTGGGTTGGGAGGCGAGGCTACTACTACTACTACTACTAAATATTATATTTATAAAGCAGGCAATAGGGTCGGGCTTCGTTTTCCTTTCTCTCTTTCTCTCTAACCTCGTTTGTGTTGATTTAAACTGCTTTTTTTTTTTTAATTTAAAGAAGAAGAAGAAGAAGAAGAAGAAGAAGAAGAGACAAATATTAGTTAGCACAAGACAGACAGGAGGGATGGGGAATGCAGCAGGGAGAGAAGAGGGAGGAGGAGGAGTAGGAGGAGACACCATTAGTAGTAGAGATGGAAGACCACCTAAATCATCTTCATCACCATCACCATCACCATCACCATCACCATCTTCATCTTCATCTTCACATCCTAACCATCCTGCTGCTCCCTCTACCTCCCCTTTCTTATTCCCTTCTCCTCAGGTAACCTTCCTTCCTCCCTTTTTTCCCTTCTCCTCCTCCTCCTCCTCCTCCTCGACCAATCTAATCTAATCTAATCTATTCTATTCTATAGTATATGCTAATGTTGGTTTTAGTGCTCATTTCCATGACATTGATCTCCTCTGCTCTTCCATTCCCTCTAAACTTTCACTCCTTTTTAGATGATGATGATGATGATGATGATTTTGGTTGTTCAATCTATGTACTCGTATCGTTTCTTTGGGAATGAAATCAAATTGATAGCCCCCAAACCACCATCTTTTGGCCGGAAAGAAAGAACACACACACATTTTCCATAACATTTACCGCCCCCACAAACCCTAAATCAGAATCCCTCGTGTTGCTTTTATTTTATTCATTTCTCAAAAGCGTCTATCATATCATTAGGCAGAAAGAACCCCAATTTAAAAAAAGAAAAAAAGGAAAAAATTGTGTCAATTAGACACCCGAACAAGATCATCATATATATATATATATATGCCCTTTTGGTTTGGTTAATGCCTTAATGGTCATGTGCTTCTCTGATTTCGCCAGGTTCCTTTAGCTCCCGTGCAAAGAGGGAATGGGCCTTCTCCGTCACTACAAACTCCCGCAGGAGGAGTTGCTGCTGTTGATGAACATTGCGAACCAGGTATCCCCATCATCATCTCTTGGAACTACGGCGGTAATGAAGTCCATCTGGAAGGATCTTGGGACAACTGGACATCAAGGTATTAATTCCCACATCATCAGTTGTCAACACTCAACAATGGGGTTACAATCTACAAAACAAAACCAATCTTTGTTGTTTATTTCTGATGCAGGAAGAAATTACAAAGGTCTGGCAAGGATCATTCTATTCTTTTGGTCCTCCCATCAGGCATTTACCACTACAAGTTCATCGTTGACGGTGAGTGGAGATATATTCCCGATCTCCCTTTCGAAGCTGATGATTTGGGCCGTGTGTGCAATCTTCTTGATGTTAATGTAAGTATCTTTATGAGTTATGCATTTTCCATTATAATGCTGTCGTTGAGCCTGAAGCAGTCGATCAGCTGGCATTCAGGCTCTTGTGCACACGCAATTGTCGACTTTGTTCCTACAAATTCCATTCCCCAATCACCCATTTTTTTGTTTAGAGCTACTTCTATCCTGGGTCTTGTATTTCACATGTATTGTTTTTGTTTGCGGCGGAAAGATGTCCATGGTGCTACACCTTATACCTTCTTTTGCCTTTTTCTTGTGTTTTGTAGAAAGGATTTCTTAGAAACATAAATTTCCGTTCATTGGAAGAAATTTGTTGATGTACAAGTTTAAATCCGTACATGCTTTGACATGCTCCTTCTACTCTCTGTTCTAACCCCTTATTTTTGAAGGTAGGATCTTGGTAAGAAAAAGATTTGGTCTTCTCAGTCAAATGTCTGTTGCAACAGTAGTTTTTTTTTTTTTCCTGATGTTCAGATGAAGTGTGTGTTTGTAGTTGATAGTTGTTTCTATTACTGTTTTCTCTTAATGTCAGTAGCACTTAATTCCCATGTAGGTTTCTATTTTCTCCTAGAGAAAAAGTTTCATGTAGACTTTGGTTAGGACATCTTGCAACGTGCTTACTCTTTGACACTACTCTTTGCTACATATCTGTAGCAAATATGTGCTTGCTTTGTTCATGTTCCATGATGTCTTGGGAGTACAGGCTGTAAAAGTTCTGTGGTTTTAATTACTTCATGCAGGATTATGTGCCAGAAGACACTGATGGTGTAGCTGAATTTGAGGCGCCTCCATCCCCAGATTCCAGTTATAGTCAAGAATTTCCCGTGGAGGAAGATTTCGCAAAGGAGCCTGTAGTGGTTCCGCCGCAGCTGCACCTAACAGTCCTGGGTGTGGGGGAGAACTCAAAAGAAGCCTCTTCTTCGAAGCCTCATCATGTGGTGCTGAATCACCTATTCATTGAGAAAGGATGGGCATCTCAGTCTCTGGTTGCTCTTGGAATGACGCATAGGTTCCAGTCCAAATATGTTACTGTCTGTCTTTATAAGCCACTTAAGAGGTAGCACGGGGCCTTCCCCTTTTCATGCTTGACTCTGTACAGGAAAGATGATAACACCACTTGGAGACATCTGTGTTTATAGAATGCTTGACTTTTGTTGCAACTTGCTCGGGGGTTTTCTGACCTTTAATCTGCATGCATCAGTTTCTCAAGGGATTTTGGTACTGCAAACGGTTGCTTTTGTTGTGCTGAAACTAACGATGTTCTTACAACTGCTCTTGGATTTATCCGTGTATATAGTTTTCAATGAGCTGGATAACAACTGGCCATTGTCCTCCATCTCTTGTTGTTCTTGTTCATTTTCTGGGAAGATAAAATAGTAATTGTTGTTGTTGGTGCTGTTTAGGCTCATGAAGCAGAGAGTATGAGTAAATCACGGCTTCATTACAATTGTGGAAGGAGTAGTATAATTTGACAGCGATGTTTTGGTTTTTGGAGGAAGGGGGTCGTCGGTAAATGAAGGGCGGAACAGGTGGTGTGATGTGGTGGTCACCTCCTGTGGGCTCTGGGGGATGAAGTAAATAATGCAAAGGCTTTTGTCAACTGTAACTCTGTGTGTGAGGCCCGTTGGGTTGGTATTGCTTCTTGAAAGCAAAAACTAGCACCCAGGTCGGTAGTCCGTGCCGTGGGTTGGTAGCAAAACTGTCTTGACGGTGGAGGAAAAAATACACAACAAATAGTAATATACAACTTTTCGGGACAGACCTGAGCGAGCAACCACTGGAATGAGTGTATAGACAATCCGAACTTGACAAATTAACAATTTCGTTGTATCTTCTTTTTATATTTTTATTACAAATCCCAGTACTGACATTGACATAGGGTGGATGTCATGTAACCAGATAAGATATACACACACACACGTGAAGAACAACGTCTAGTTCTAGTAGGCCTAAAAGCCAACCCCCCCAAACATGAAGATGCTCATATCATATGATAGGATTGATTCGTGAAGATTTTAAGAACATCAGAGGATGAGGCATTGGCGAATCTTGTCTCTCTTACGACCTTTGTTCCCACGATTTTTCTTGTCCTTCTTCCGGCCCATTCTACTCTGCATCCCCTCTTTTCTTCTCACTTCCATTTTTCTGTGTATCAACAGCAATCCAGACCATCATCAGCTCCCGTTTGGAGAAAAAAAAAAAAAACCCACCCCAACCCCACCACTACCATATATATATATATATATATGCCCCATTTCTATCAAGATATATATAATTGTACTTTGGTTGCACCAACGTATCAATTAGAGAAACTGCACCTATTGGCTGAATAATTAATGACCTGAACTACCTCGTGGTGGATATGATATGATTGAATTAGCCAGGAAAGGAAAGATGGTGTGATATTATAAAAAGGCCCATGTAGTTGGGCCAATAAGTAAGTATTCACAAAGAAGATGCATTAGATTAGGGTATTATTCGCCAAGTATGGTTCCCATGGTCCGCGTAACTATTCATGAAGCGCATTTCTACATTTTACTCTCAACACGAATTGACTTGGTGGTCAAAGCTAAGACCCCCCATAGCTTAGCTTAGAAAAAGTTGTTCGTTATTTTTCCAAGGGGGGAAAAAAAAGGAGAATCTTATGTTGAGGGTTGCGTTTCACGTTTCCAAACTAATTCCGGGAACGCTCAACTCTGGCTGGAATACTATATATCCATCCAATAATAACCAGTCACACTGGTTTTTTAAGGACTTATTAGCAAAGCCCCATCCCTGGGACGACGGCTTCTTTTGTAGGAGGTTCACACTAGTTCCTTGCATATATTCGTTGAGTGACCTCCTTTTGGTCGTTAGTGGTCGAATATTTACCATATCATGGTATTATAAAGGAACCAACTTTTGCATACATCAGTTAGGAATATGATGCTTTTTTTACTATAAAAAAAAGAAAGAAGAAGAATTGAATGATATTCTTTGTTTGCTTGGGCTGGATGGTTTTCACTTTGCATCCAGTCCACCTCAAGTCCTCCTCGGTTGGCGGATGCATACAACAATTATTGACTTTGGCGTAGTAGACCCTTTATTGAAAACTCCAGGGCTGTCATCACCCGCTTGGCCTACCCGACTTTAATGCTAGATGATTGCTAATGGCTAACAAAGTAGTAGACAGTAGTGGTAGTAGTAGTGTGAGACTTCGTTTTTTTGCCGTCTAAAGACCCCAAACACCGTAGTAATGTTTGTGGATGCCAAACATCCATTTCGAACCCAAAGACCGTCTTCCTCCAATAAATCCTCCCTCGAAATCGCGTATATATGAATAATAAAAGATCCAAAGAGATGCCTCTGATCAATTATTTCACTTTTTTTTTTTAAAAAAAAGGAATTAAATGATTGAAAAAGATGCTTCTGATAATTTATTTCTCTTTTTTTTTTAATAAAAAAAGGAAATAAACGAAAAGGAGCCCGAAGAAAAAAAAAGGAGGACAACTACGGTATGTGGCAGCAAATGTATGTAGACCCCATGCATAGAAGGCATATGCCATTACTGTGCTGTAAGCCATATCTCCCAGGTTTTGACAAATTCTGACTCGCAGAATTTTGTAAAAAAAAAAAATTGAAATTAAACTCTTTCAAATCAACTCTTCTTTTCCCTAATCGTTAGATCATCCAAAATCGTTCTTGAAAATTTGTTTTAAAAAAATTGTTATGAAAAAACCTGCTAAAAAATTCATTACGAAAAAAAAATCATCATGAAATGTTAACACTTCACAAGAATTTGGTGGCGACTGACTTTGATCAGTCAGCAAATAGTAGCAAATGACGAGCTCCTAACTTAGTTTTAAGGTCTGGGGCAGTGAAGCTCATGAGGGAAGAAAACAAACAGATGTAACTAGAAAATTCAGTCGCTGGAAAAGGGCGTGCTGGTTAACAAGACAGCCAGCACTGAATCGCAGTTAGACCGACTAGGCACTAGCACATTAAACTAGACTTTCACAGAATCCACAAGTAGACAACAAAAGAGTTTGAAAGGAAAAGAAGACACCGGTCTTTGAAGAAAAGATATGTAGATGCAGAGTGCAATCGAGCAGGAATAGAATTGACAATAAATTTTGGAATATTAACAAGAATTAGTCATCCATAAGCAAAAACATCCGATTATCCCAATTGTTCTAGGTTCATAATATCAAAAGGCAAAGAGAATACCAAACATGAATGAGAGATACTAAGAAGCCAAGCTACTGAACAAGAAACAGAGCAAACAAGTAGATAATGCAAACAACAAAACAGACAACCCAACCAAAGCTAAAAACACCAAATGAAGAAGATGTCCTAATTGGAAATAGAATTTTCATCAAACTTATCTGCCCCGTTTCCCAATTTTGGGTATTCATGCTTTTTGATTAAGGGTTTTTGATTAAGCAGTCCTCACTTGGCCATCATGACTTTGACAAACTCCTCGTAGTTGATCTGACCATCACCATCAACATCAGCCTCGCGGATCATCTCATCAACCTCCTCATCTGTGAGCTTCTCGCCCAGATTTGTCATGACGTGGCGGAGCTCGGCAGCAGAAATGAAGCCGTTCTGATCCTTGTCGAAGACCCGGAAAGCTTCCTTGAGTTCCTCCTCGGAGTCGGTGTCCTTCATTTTGCGGGCCATCAGGTTAAGGAACTCTGGGAAATCAATGGTACCATTGCCATCAGCATCGACTTCGTTTATCATGTCCTGCAGCTCTGCCTCAGTTGGGTTCTGACCCAGGGAACGCATGACAGTACCTAGCTCCTTGGTAGTGATGCAGCCTGTGATTGTAAGGAGAAATTAGTTGATTAAAAAAAAAACAAACAGTATAATATAACTACACTTATATAGGAGAAACAACAGCTCAGGAACTATAGTGGTCAAGAAAGATTTGCGGTGAGAGCCGGAGATGGGAGCAAAAAGAGAAGGAACAACATGAGGAGGCTGAAAAGCATACACAACACGGGCATGGGTTAAGGAATGATATGACAACGGTGAAAATGAATCCACGAAGCCCAATAAAGAATGATAGATAGATGACGTACAGGCAGGCATTATCAAAGGTGAAATAGAAATGAAAAACACAATGTTAGGGGAGAAAGCATGATGGTTAAAATGACAGGAAATATATTTGGAGAGGAAAATGAATGTAGAAGACCAACTGGTAACAACAACAACTCTGTAAAACGTTTGTTCTCACAACATTCTCCTAAAGCTAAGCTAAGGCATACAAATACTTAGGATCACACAATCACATTTCCTCCAAAAGAGGAAGAAGAAAAATGAAGCAGCGTAGAGGCAGGAGTGAGATATTATTTCGGGGGAGGGAGACTCCGCGCTCACAAAGTCAACAACACCGTACATCCAAACATGAAGTATACCAAAAGGATTCATAATCCTATTCAGGCGGGGATCCATGAGGAAAACGTAACCGATCCGGTCAACGCAACACAACACAACACAGATCAAATCACAATCCAGAACAGGAACAGTAGATGATGATGATGTATAAAGAGAGGGTAGTTATGGGGTTAGAGAAGAACAAAAGGAAAAAAAAAAAGAGAGAGAGAGAGAGAGGGAGGAAGAGAAAGGAGAGAAGAGCAGATCCTCAAAGGAAAGGGATCTAGAATAGGTAGTAACATGAGGAGCGAAGACGAGAGGAGGAGTAGATCTAACGATATAGATGTATGAAGAGAACAAATATATGAGGTAGAATAATAAAAGAAGAGCAAGCAAAAAGGAATTGATAGATTAGATTAGATGAATAAGGAGGAAAAAGGAAAGGAAGGGATCTGAGAGGGGAGACCATCGCCGTCCTTGTCGAATAGGCTGAAGGCTTCCTTGAACTCAGAGATCTGGTCGTCGGTGAGCTGATCGGCCATTTCTCTCTGTTTAGCTTTTTTTTTTTTTTTTGCTTTTTTAAAAAACAAGGGGGGGAGGAGAGGGGAAGAGCGAGAGAGGGAGGGTTTTGTTTTGTTTTGTTTTTGTGATGAAATAAAAGAGAAGAGAGGAGAAGAAGAAAGGGGAAGGAAGAAAAAGGGGGAAGGCTGGGAGAGTGTTTTGTGTGTTTTTATTTATTTATTTAATTTTTGGGTCGAGAAAGGATTTTTTGTTTTTTTTTGTTTTTTGGGGGAGGGCAGGGGCAGAGGGGGGTGTTTGGAAAAAAATGGATAATTTTTGTGTGTGTGTGACTATGTGTATTGTCTGTCTGTGTGGTTTGGTTTGTTTAATCTTTTTTCTGTCTGACTCGGCTCTCTGCCTTCTCCTCTTCCCTTCCGATCCGATGATGGAGAGATTAAATAGGCATGACATCCGGAGTAAATGTTGGGGCATCGTTCCCTGGGCCCATACCTCACCCCCTCTTTTTTCTTTTCATTTGTGGCCCATTGGCCCACTTCCCTCCAGCATCCGATTCCTTCCCCTCCCTCCCTCCCTATTAATACTACTCTCTCATTTCCTATTTTCCCATCCATAAAAATATATAATAAAGCCCAAAAAAGAAATATTAATTTTGGGACACCTCATCCAGCATCTCTCCCCCCAAACAAAATAAATAATAATAACAAGGTCTCAATTTTGTAACATTGGTGGTAATAAATTATTATTAAAGTAAAGGGAGGGAGGGAGGGAGCTCTATGGCTATGGGGGCTAGTAATTGCTATGATTGTTTCTTTCTTTTTTTCCCTGGGGTGGGGTTAGAACTTAGAATAGACTTACTAGGCCTTGCTTGCAGTTGCAGCTTTGGTTTTGTTCCTTTCTACTTTTTGCTGTTTCACTTTGTTGTTCTTTTTCTTTTCTTTTGGTACAGCTTTTTTTGGGTACATTTTTTTGGTAAAGCTTAGCTTGTGAATAAATATTAGAATCAATATATGACAATCCAAGTCCAACCTTACAGAGAGAGTTTGGGCGCGGTTGGGATGGATTATGGAGGGCAGGGAAGGAAGAAAGGGTTAGGGTAGTTGGGCTGGGTGGGGGGTGGTGATTGGGCCGAAATGAATTAGCCCGGCCCAGGATTGAATTATTAAAAAAATACAAAACATTTTATTTCCGTCCGATTGAGCGAGCGAGCGAGCGAGCAGTGTTTGTTTTGTTTTGTTGTGTTGGGGGGAAAGGGAAGGGAAAGGGGAGTCTGTGTGTCTGTGGTGTGCTGTACTACTGTCTGTCACTGTGCTGCTTCTTTTGAAGGTCCTTTTCTTTTCCCTTTTTTTTTTTTTTCCTTCAATTAATTAATTAATTAATTTGGGATTTTACAATTATTTCTTTCAAAAGATTTTAGAGATTGATTAGAAGAGAAGAATATGGAGGTGGTCTCCAATGCATTTGCTGTATTGGAGCTCGACGCCGACGACGATCGACTTCACCCACTCCAACTCCCTCCTCCTCCTTCTCCTCCTCCTTCCGGCACCAAGAACAACAACAACAACAACAACAACATCAGCCAACACAACAACAACAAGAAGAAGAAAGGTCCCTTCTTTTACATATTACATTTTCTACCTACAAATCACTCTTTGACACAAACCAACCAACAACTTCAACTCACTAACTTAGCATCCTACCTAGGGTTTCTGATAATTATATTTATGATTGATTGCACTTTGAGCAGCAGCAGCAGAAGCAGTAGTTAAACTTAAAGCGGAGAAGGAGCAGCAGCAGCAGCCACAACACCAACAATCCAACAATCCCAATGATAACAACAGTAGCCTCACTGCAGTGGCCTCCTCCTCCTCCTCCTCTCCCCAACAACAAGACTATCGGATGCCCCTTGTCTGGATTGACTTGGAAATGACTGGTTCATTCCCTCTTCCTTCCTTCCCCTGTCCCAATAATCTTACATATCTATCTATAAAATGAACACTCTCTTCATTTTTTCAAAACAAAACAAAAAAACAGGTTTGGATGTGGAAGTTGACAGAATTCTAGAGATTGCTTGCATCATTACCGATGGCACTCTCACCAAGTCAGTCGAGGTCCTTTTCTCTCTTAACATTTATTCCCTATCATCATCATCTTCTTTTTTTATCATCGATCATTGTTAATCTTGTTCTGGTCTTCATGTAGGGCCCTGATTTGGTTATCCATCAAACCAAGGAGTGCTTGGACAAGATGGGTGAATGGTGCCAAACTCATCATGCAGCCAGTGGTAAGTAACAACCTCTACTCTTCTTCCCTCTTGTGCATACTCTTCTTCACCCCACTAACACTCCTCCTCTCTCCCCATCTCTAGGCTTAACAAATAAAGTGCTTCAAAGTACAGTCACTGAAACTGAAGCTGAACGGCAGGTAAAACCATATTTTCTCTTCATCTCCCTACCCCCTCATTCCTTCTTAATTCCCCGATTCTGCTACCCATCGCAACCACCCCTTTCTTCCATCATTCAACAGCGTGGCTCCTTGTAACTCCGCACCCCTCTCCCCCACAACTCCTCTAGTCTTCCAAGTATGCCCTTCACGCTTGGAGCTTCTACTATTTCATCAGGATATATATTAAACCTTTTATGCTGGTTTCTTCTAGGAATTCAATTATCCTGTAGTAAGCATTCCACGCTTGTTATCTTCAATCATGCTTGTACTCTGAATCCCTTGTCTTTACGCTTGATATTGTGGTTGGATTCTAAGTTCAATGCTTTCTATGCAGGTTATGGAATTCGTTAAGAGACATGTTGGTACACATACTCCTCTCTTAGCTGGGAATTCTGTGTATGTGGACTTTTTGTTCTTAAAGGTATTCAACATAATCTTTGATGCCAGAGTTTGTTATTTACCATTTCATGATCAGGTCTGATATCCTTGTGTATATCTGGCTCACATTCTTGCTATTTTTTCTTATGCAGAAATACATGCCCGATTTGGCTAGTCTGTTCTCTCATGTTGTTGTTGATGTTAGCAGTGTTAAGGCTTTGTGCATTCGCTGGTTTCCTAAAGGTAAATGATTTTATCTCATTATGAAAATTAGTTGTTTAGCATCCTCTGCAATGTTGATACCATCACAGTAGGTGGAGTGGTACTAGCATTCCTCCTTCCTGCTTTCTGTTGTGTTCTGTGATGCTCTAGTTTAATGTTCCTCTGAGAGTGTTTCTATGTCTATGAGGTCAGTAGAGTTAATTCTTTTCCCAAATGCTTGTTGCTAGTCTATGTATGGACTGGTATATTCCACTTCTGCACTTTCTCCCTTTGTGATGGGGAAAAGCTGAGACATAATCTTCTGAAACCTGGGCATAATCTCCCCGTTTTAGTAAATATATATTGGTTGAACATAGAAAACGGCAATCTATGGCCTGGCCGATGACTTCTATCCAAGTTCCGTGCTATAATCTTGTCATCTCTGGTGTGGTCAGGCCACCCAGGCATAATTCCAACTTGTTCTGGTTGTAACAGGAATTTCATCAAATCGATCTATTACTAGCAAATGTTCATTTGGAGCAAATGTTTGGAAAATTTATACTTAGAAGAACTGTTTTCTTAGAACAAGATGGAATTATTTTGTGAATTGCCAAAATGTAGTAGAATCTGATTGGAAAGCAAGAAAAAAGTCCCAAATTGTTTTCCATTTTCTTCTTGAAGATCATTTTGTTGAGAACCAGTAACAGATAACCTATCAAGGCCTCCACCTTTTATTTTTCAGTTGGAAAGATCATTCAAGATGCGATTGAGACATTGAGCAATGCATTTCTTTGTTCCTTATTTCTTTTCAGTTGGAAAGATCATTCAAGATGCGATTGAGACATTGAGCAATGCATTTCTTTGTTCCTTATTTCATTTGATATGAGCCAAAAATCCTTTCCTCTATCTGTGCAATTGCTTGATTGATGAGAAACAACTTTATGCATGCTGTCCCAAGTAATATGATTTGTTTGTTTATGACTTGAAACAGATCAGAGGAATGCTCCTCTAAAGGAAAATAAACATAGAGCCATGGATGACATTAGAGAAAGTATAAACGAACTCAAGTACTACAAGGCGAACATATTCAAGGCAAGATCCAGAAAGTAATGCAAATGCCTTTTTATTCCCTTCTGAAGAGGTATTTTTTAGTAATACCTCCACAAGGGTTAGATACTAAAACGTTGTATGAAATTTTGTGGGAATGTAACATCATTCTTTTAATGTCTACAGAATTTGGATTTGTTTTGTATTCTTGATGCGACTGCTGTTTTAAGTGGAAAGGAAGATTTGTTTATAGACCTTGGAACTTTCTCAGTTCCTACTGGTCTGCTGTTAAATATGACGAGGAGATAAAATTGTGAGAGGTCTGTGTATTTTCGTTCCGTTCAAAAGAAGAAAGGAAGAAGAGAGTGGCGGTTGGAGTGTAGTTCAGCTCTTTGGTGATTATATTCCTATAGTTAGGCTATGGTAGGGACGCTGTCTTAATTCTCCTAAATTTTATTCCTCACTCGCAGCAAACAATGAGGACGTTTAATTGGGAAACTATTTGACAAGCATAAATCTTATACTACTATAGATCCTCAGGGAAGAGTAAGACACGGCACAAAATCAATTATGAAGACAAACTCACAACGCAGTGTACCTTTACTTTCTAGACAAGGAAGAACTACGGATTTCAGAATCACTGAAATACAATTTACAGGATGAGTTGCAGAAAACAGGCGTATAAACAAAATTGACAGGATTACTCAAAACTGGAACCCGGATTCGAACACAGCTGCAAAACATTGCATCAGGATCAAATTATCTCGTGGGTGGACATGTAATTGTTTGTTTCCATCATTTCAGAGACCAAGAACAGCTACACCAAAAGTGGGCATTCCTTTCGGGGATCATCAAAATATTTCAACATCAATAACACACCGCTCCTTTCTTTCATGCCACAATCTCTGACCTCAGTTGGACACACCAACAGCTAAGTCTCAAGAAGCCGGTAAACAGTGATTTCTTGCTGCTTAAAATACCGCCGATCCTCTTCATCGACAAGAACAAGATTCAAATAGTACTTCACACTGAATTTGTTGTTGATGTTGCGATAAGTTGGTGTCAGTTCATATGGACTTAAGAACAGTCTGACCGGTATTGATTCCCCTGTTAAGCAGTCATTCTGGTCAGTGTCACAAGTTTGGTGAAGGAAAGTGTACAGAGATGGAAAACAGAACTTTGATATTCTTATGTAACACGTGGAGCATCAAAACTACATAATCAAGTTTTCTATTCAAAATTCATATGCCCGAAATTTGACTGTAATTCCCTTTGATAGGAATCACATAAACGAACCAGGTCATTTCAGCTTCCCTCCTTTGTTGTGATCTCCAATTAAAACTTGCTTTCTTACCAGGAGCATGTTTCTGAATCTCTAAAGCCAAAAATTTCTTCATAGCAATGAGCTTTGTATATATCTTGTAACCCTTTCCTACCAGCAAACATAGACCTATGCCCCTTATGGGTTTCTTCTTAAACCATAAGGGAACAACACAAACATGGAAGAGGAGCATTCGAGGCTTGGAGCATTCAAGCCTCATTATACTGAAAACTCAAATCTGACTACATCCCCCACTTTAAAACTGGTGCTGAATTTGGAGTTTAAAAGAGAAAAGAAAAAAAAAAAAGACAAAAAGAAACACGGTAGATAAATCATAAATCAACAACAAATAAAAGTCACAGACAAAAACGTCATAAAAACCTAACTTCTAGGAGATGTCAACTGATTCTACCGCCCAATCATATAGCAAAACTTGCAACGCTAGTGCCAGTCAAGTGAATGCAAGAAGGCATCAAACAGCCATGTGTACGCCCAGTCACTCAAGTTTGAATATAATAACCATCCTTTGGAAAGAGTGGTTATAGGAACCATCAAGAGATGACTAACATTATGCATACAAAGAAAACAAGTGGTTGGCAGTTAGTATGGCAAAACGATTAGTAAAACAGTGACTGTGAAAATCACACTAACCACTCATCACTAGCACATCGATCTGAAGTTCCTGGTATATTTACTATTCTGCGAAGAGAACTGAAGCTATGATGCATTACTTGTATATAATAATGTTCAAACAGCAGACAAATTGCATGACGTGTCACAAAAAGCTACATAAATCAGGAATGTGTATACCTCTTACAGGAGCACCATCCATCAACTCAAATTTTGCAAGGGTCTCAGTCTCAACGTATGTATTGGGCCCTGATCCTGTGGATTCCCGGCGCCTGATTTCAAGTTCCATATTTTTAATCTTAATTCTCACCAGAAGAAAATATATTTTGCCAAGGATGACATCCTTCAAGTGATACCTGGCAAGTTAAACCCCAACAAAAAGATATAAATCTTTCAACACCTTATGCTTTGTTAAAAGTATGAAATTGAGTTGTGCTTACTTGCTTTTGTTATATTCAAACTCAATATGCAGGCAATCCTCAATTCCAACTTCCATCTGCGAGGAACAAAAAGATGACCACACAGGATCAATTTTGGATTACAAAATTCAAATTCCATCTAGAAATAAAGTGAAAATCAAATTCAAATTTATAATTGAACAGCAAACTCTCATGGAACACTTAACATCTAAGCCTAATAAATTTTAGGAGTCAAAACCACGGCATGAACCCGATTAAAAACAAAATTCTAACCTAATCCGACCAAAAAAAAATCCACTAGTAAATTGAACACAAGAGATACCATAATATGGAGAAGACAAAATTGTTTCCAATAGATGCAACCTATCGTTTTATTTAAGAACAATTCTGAGCCACTTGACCTTAATGCTGTTGTTGATCGATGGAGGAGAAGTGTAGTTGCGTACCTGATGGCCAAAACAAAGCAACAATAAGAAATGTAAAATCGAACTGTTGCAAGATACGCACGATTACAGAATGAGAACAACGAAAACCTCCCATACACCTTCAAAGATTGTGGATCAGTTGTTTTGACACTAGAAGGCAGCAGTTCCTTCCAGTTATATTCTAGTTGTTTTTTGGACCATTGCAATCACCAGATTGAGAAAGCTGGTCATTTAATATTTTGAGCTCTATCTTGTCAATTTGAATTGCACGGGATAAGCAATTCAGCATTCAGAATTTCATAAGATATCAGAAACTAAATCTTATTCTCAGAATCACTTTTGCTGTTTGCAATAACTTACATTTCGAATTATTCTGATGCCTTTCAAGAATGAGTATCAAAGGAACTGCAAGACTGCCTGCAAGCAATCATAACAGTGCAGTGACATCTGTATCATCATGTGATTGTACACATTCCAGGGGAAAAGCATACATTGTAATATGCAGGTGTGCATATTGTGTGCACTCATCCACAATTCCACATTTAGGCATATTTAAGTGTCAGACATGTCGCATTTTAGCCTTGGCTGATTTCTTAAAGCACGTTCCTATTGTTATTCAATAGAGGAAGTCACCAAAGTTATGCAAACTGGTGATTTTCTTGGCCTGCAAAGAGCTACTTGGCACCAAGTGTTGCCAGAGTGGCAGGGTATCAAGCATCCTTGCCCAGGACCATAACATCTCTAATGGTATTGGTATCCAAGCATCAAAGTCAAGTAAAATGGTAAACCAGTCAGACAGGCTCTCTAGACCATAAATTTACAGGGTCAGTAACTCTACGATCTACTGTTCCTCTGCAAATTTAGAACCCTAAAAAAAGAGGCTCACAACCGAAGAAAAAGTGACGGAATGTTCAAAGTTATTCGTGTGTAATGATATTTAACATCACTTAAAAGGAAAGTCTTACTTGAAATGAAGAAATGAACTGAAAAAGGCAAAACTAGAAATTGACACACTCCATAGGCACTCCACAGAAGTACAGAAGAGAACAATGTCCAATTGTACTGCTTACTGAGAAAACAGTGTATTACCACAAAATCTTGGCATTCTACAATGTTGCTGACATAGTTCCGACTAACTGTCACTTTCAAAATATACCTGCAAATTTGAAACAAAGGTAACGAGATTTGGCTTTGTGCCCATTGGAAAACAGGCAACATCAAAGGGAAGAATCCCTAAAAATTGCTCTGGGATGAAAGATGTTCCACGAGAAAGGAAAATTAGGTGCATGAATTTGAACCAACTTCCAGACGTACAACTACCAACAGCGGTAAATGGTCGGTCATGCAGGAGATGTGAGATAATCACCATAGTATCAATCATGTTTGCCGGAGTTGGGAAGGAGAATGCAGCGGCAGGCAACAAGAGACTAATATATTTTACGGAGCGAACTTAATCATGTTTATCCTACATATTTTTGGTGGAAATCCAAAGGGATTAAGCAACAGTGCAGTTATATGTGAATGTACAGCAACGTAGGAACACGGACCAAAATCTAATCATGGACATAGTCAATGAGTACAGAAAGCAAAAGTAATTACGTTTGGAACCGAGTAATTGTATAAGCAAGCAATGAGAGAAAGAAAGGGGAGGGGGGAGGCAACCTAAGCCGGACATTGACGCCGTTGTAGGACTCGTGGGGCATCTCAACGGTGGAGAACTCAAAAGGATATGTTTTTGTCTCATATAATTCTCCAGGGACGTCAAGCTCGCGAACTGCAGTTAGGAGAGTAGGGGGTTAGATCTGAGGTAGGCTGTTGTATTATTGGACAAGGGAATGATGTGAGAGTATATATGGTGGGGGTTACCGAGGGATGTGAAATCATAGAAGTTGCCCCGATCGAAGTACAATTCTGGGGAGAAAGTAGAAGCACAGGCTTATTATATAGAGGTGCGGAAACAAGAAATGGAATGGAAGGTAAAAAGATCAAAGGGAGGGAAGGGGGAGAAGGTTGGTTACCTATCTGACCGAGGAGCTCAATTTTGATGCCAGTATGTTCGAGCTTCTTCCCTTGGGTAGGTTCAATAACAACCTGGAGAACAAGGGAGGAGTGAACAAGAGAGAGTTGGGGATCAAAGATATAGACAGACATTGAGCGGAAGTGAAAAAAAAAAAAAAGCAAATCCCTAATATATAGATGGATGTGATGCGAAGAAGGAATACCTGGCCGACAATATTGTCCTGATTCTGGAAGAGAGGGAGCATAAGGGTTTGGCCATTTTCCTTCTTGAGAGGTACCTGTTGGTGAAGAGAAGAGAGAAGAGAGAAGAGAAAGCAAAATAATATAAATAAATGTAGGTAGGGAGGGGAGGGGAGGGGAGGTAGGTAGGTACATTCTTTGTTCGTAGAAAGAAAGAAAGAAAGAAAGAGAGAGTGGTGAAGGAGGAGGAGGAGGAGTACCTTCTTACGAGTTCTGGCGTCGGCAAAAGTGACGGAAATCGAACAGGGTGGCTTAAAAGCTCCCGCTATGAAATTCTGTTAAACAACAACAACAACAACAGTAACACTTTAATTAATTAATTAATTTTAAGTAATGTATCATCAAATCATAGAGGAGGAGGAAAAGAGCAAAAAAACAGAAAGAGAGAAAAGCAAAATTTAAATGAAAGCACACACAGACACACCATTTGATATTTGTGATGATGGAGTCAAAGAGCGCAGTATTGGTTTGATCCAATAGAAACACAAACACGACGAGACGAGACGACAGTCACAGTCCACACAGCTGCGAGAGAGAGGTTTTGTAAAATTGTAATTGCTCCCTCTCTCCTTCTTCTTCTTCTTCTTGTTTTTTTTTAAATTTTTGTTTTGTTTTTTGGGCTTCCTAATCCTAACCTTCCTTTGGTCAAAGTCAAACCCAAACCTACTTGGGAGAGTCGTCGTGCTGTCTTGTCTACCACTGCCCACCACCTCACCTCAGTCCTCTCCTCTCCGAGACTGAGAGTGTCTAATTGAAATGAATAAAATTAGGTCTAAGATTGCTTTGCTTTCCCCAATTGCTACCGCTAATCCCCCCATTCCCCCACCCATCTCTTTTACAATCAAATATTCACTTACTTTACTTCTTCTTTCTCCATTTTTTTTCCTTTTTTTGCTTTTGCGGATAACAAAAAGAAAATCTTAAAAACTCAAAATTATTTACAGAAAAAAAAAATAAAAATTAACTACTAAAGTGAAGTGATGGTACTAAAACTAAAAGAGTTGATTTGGACATGATGTTGAATTTTTTTATTTCCAAAAAAACCCCCCCCAACATATTTATTTTCTCTTCCCACACAATTCAGCATAATAAAACTCTTCAAATATATATCACCAAAAAAAAAAAAACATCAAGAATGTAATTGTAACATGCCATAGCTGTAATGTAATGCGAGCCCCCTTTTAGATTCATGCCCTTATATTTATTTATATAAATCATGACTCTGCTCAAGGTAAAGTTTGTATAATTGTATACCCCATCCATCTTTATCACCTTAATTAATCAAATATGAAAACCAGAACAAATCTCTCCCAAAAAAAACAAAAACATGTACATTTCCTCTCATTAAATAAATACATCATCTTCCTATAGAAGAAGAAAACAAACAAACAGACCTATGAATATGGTATGAGAGAATCCTACCAAGGAGAAAAACGAAAAACAAAAAAAAAAAAAAAGAAAAACAAAGAAACACTGTCACAACATCAATCCTTGCTTTCCAACATTAATAACTCGGGAAAACAGGTACAATACAAATGGATTTGACTACATATTGATATCACCACACCAACAGCTCATCCATCCATCCGTCCTCACCGTAGTATAGTCCTTTAAGAAGATGGCCCAATATCACTTCATTGCCTGCATGTCCTCCTCCGTTTTCCACACAACATCATCCAGGCAGGTCGATAGATTCTTATAGAACTGCATACACATTAAAAACACATAAACACATGATCGCACTGTCAAACACAGTACACTCATATCACACACAGAAAATTCCAACAAAATCTCGATGGGGAGAAATATGATCACGGTTGTTGTATTACTTTGTAAAAATGACTAAAGCTATATTCCTGATAAACATATGCAAAACTCCATTTGCATTGAGATGAGGTCATTGCACATTCATCTTAAGTTTGTTACTGTCCTAGATAAGCAAGAATCCTTTTCCTTTTTTTTTTTTTTTCCTTTTCTTTTCTTAACGATCATACACTACCAAGTGGACATCGTCTTGTTTCACCCAGACGAGGTAAAATAGATGTAGAAAAAGATACCTTATGGAACTCCAAGGTATCTCCTTTCGCTTTTCGCACTTCCACCATATGGAGAGAAGGTGCCACTTGAAATATCTGATCAAAACCACAAAAAAGAACACATCAATACTAAATTTCTTACCAACTAATCCTCCTTGAAAGACATTAGCTGTCACACAGACCTCTGTGGCAACGTTAAGGTTACCCTTCCTCCCAGCCTTCATATTTTCAAGCCTCAACTGACAAAGATGACGAAAAGCATAAGCATAAAATCAGAATCTTGTATTTCTGTCTGCAGGCTTGGTAAGAAACAGTATCTCTTAATTGTTCGCCTTTTCTTACCTTGTAGTTTTTCTTCTGAACATCAAACCCCAGTGGCTTTGCAGCTTCTTCAATCTTATGAATTATCTCATTAGCAGGACGTTTTGAAGTGAACCTTGTTTCTCTTTTAAAACCCTAAAAGCAATCATATCATCACACCTTATTAAAGGAGCAAAACTGTTTTAAGAATTGCAATGCAAACCCAGAAAAAAAAAAAAAAAAACATAGCCTTGTCAAACCAATTACATAATCTTCCTTTACAAAAGAAAGCCCTGTCCTGATCGATGCTAGTGCTATGGAAAACTGCATATAGTGCTATCTATGCATGCATGGAATATATATGCTTTAGATTTCCATACCCGTTAACTTTTTAGTTCACCTCGGTCAAATACTCAAAAAGAAACAGCACAAACACATACACACACCCTACATGCACACTACTGCTGCCAGAATGTATTAGCCTAGATGCCAGATGGCATCAGCTAACTTCCACTAGCTGGAAAGAGACATTTGGTGCTAGCAGTTGCACTAACACATATCATCAACTTATGTTTGCTTAAGGAAATTCTCCAGACTTAGAAACCTGTTCAACGTCAAACAAATTCCCAAGATTTAGTCCTTTAGACATAGAAATCAACTCAAATGCGTTCATCGCAACCGGCTGTTCTTCCTTCTTCTCTGTTACATGGTGCTCCTGTTGCAAAGCCAAGAAATCACATTTCAACAAACATTATTCAGAGAGTACAATAATTGCAGAGATATCTCCAATTTCAAGTCGCGACTTCTGTAATTACAGCAAACGCATCACCAACTTACTTCTGAGTCCTTGAAAACAGCTTCCACGTCATCCAAGTTGGTGTCCTCTTTCTCCTCAAACACAGGAGGCCTATAATCCTTTTTAAACCATTCATCCTCCAAGATTTCTGGAACTGTGATTCGCTGTCATTAAAAAAAAAAAAAGTATATATATACTAAATCAGAGAAGTTACCATTCAAAAAGTTTCCAATGTAATCAAATGGGCATAAACCAAATAATTGTCTAAAACAAAACAACTATGTCATTAACAGTAATTCAATGATGTGGTCCTATGTGGAACAGGAAGCCCCAACTATTCCAAATGTTTTAGAAGGCAAGTTCTGACTAATTAATTCGATGTAGCCAAGGTACAGTAGTTTTTTGCATCAAAGAAGCCAGAATCAATAGAAATGCTAGAAGTTTTAACAAAGGACAACTCCTTACAGTCATTGGGTTGGGATCCAAAATACGAGTAATTAGCTTCATGGCACCGAAAGAGAGCCAAGGGGGACAGGTGAACTCTGCTGCTGAAATCTGCCCATGTCGAGGAGAAATGAAAACCAAACGGCAGGGAAAATGATGGGGCTATTCTATGAAATCTGAAAAATGCTCACTTTTTTATATAGGTTCATAAGATTAGAATCATCAAAAGGCAAATACCCTGCAAGCAATACAAAGAGTATCACTCCGCATGACCACATATCTGCAGTTGCGCCATCATAGCCTCTATCATTTAGGACCTGAAGAGTATAACAGTAACATATCAAAGGCCAAAGCACTCTAAAAACAACACTTGCACTTGCACTCCCAAAGGAAGAAGTTGTACAGTCAAAGCATTTTGGGATATTTAGAAGTCATGCACACCTCAGGAGCAACATAATTTGGAGTTCCACAAGTAGTATGAAGCAGGCCATCATCCTGCCAAATAAGAAAAGTTTCACATCTATTAAAAAGATGAAGCTCAAGAATTTGATCATGGATAATCCGAAATGGAGGGAGCAGAACTAAGATGCGTTCTATGGAAGCCAAAGAAGTTCATGCGTAAAACATTAGAGGAAACACTACCAAAATGAGAGCAATAACCAAATAGACCATTATTTTTCTACATGAGAGTAAACATAACCATATATTTACACACTCACCAATGCCTTGAATATGAATCGGAAAACCATATTTCTTTGAACTGGATTGCATTGAAAGAAGTAAAAACTATAATGACTTGAGCCAAAACATAAAAGTTTCATCACAGTTACCCTGACTTGCTGGGACAATGCACTCAGTCCAAAATCTGACACTTTGAGGTTGCCATAAGTATCCAATAGCAAGTTTTCAGGCTGCCAAAAAAAGGGAAATCAATAATAGAGTGAATTTTTTCTATCTTAAATATACATGACAAAAGACCTTTGCAGCAATATCTCATTACATGTTCATAGGTGATAGAAGCTCAAGTACCTTGAGGTCCCGGTGATAGACGCCCCTGCTATGGCAATAATCCACAGCATTAATAAGTTGCTGAAAATATCTCCGAGCTTCATCTTCTCTCATACGTCCATGATTTACCTTCATAAAGGTATATACGTATAGTTATGCAAATAATTATTCTCCACAGTGTAAAATGACACAACCTAAGAACTCCTATGTCTGTTTAAAGTTATGGCTCCAATAAGTCAGCGCATTACTGGCATAGAGTACTACCATATGTAATATTTTTGCACTTGCTACCAATTAAAAATAATGAGACAGAGATCAGAAAGCCTTTAAAACAAAGTGTTAAATCAATGATAGTGGTAAGAGTTCTACAACCAAAAAAAATTGAACCAGAGAAGATGACCCCAAGGAAATTAGAAGGCAAGAAAGGTGTGGAAGGGCATCAAATAAGCTTACAATTTTGTCAAAAAGCTCTCCTCCAGTAACAAACTCCAAAACAATGAAAATCTTTGTCCTGCTTCCCATCACCTGGCAAACAAATTAACATACACTAATTATAACAGAAATTAACTAAAAAGTATTACTCACTAAATAGTACCAGTAAAACTTTATCCAGAAGGCTCAGTGATTTGAGGATAAAACAAGAACATCAGATTCAAAACCAAAACCTAAGACTTTCAGGACAGCACCCAATGTCATTCAAAACTCTGATCAACATAGAAGCCCACCCCATGAGACCAATCTTTCCCAACAGATTTCCAAGACTTTTCAATGGATGCTAAAGTTCATGCATAAGCAAGATAGAGATGCAGTGGAGATCACAGCCAAAGTACCATGCACAGTATAAAGAAAACTTATCCATGTAAAATGTGTGCAAGAATCAAATGAAGGGATGCAAATTAAAACAAAAATTTCGCAGGCGCAACTTAATGGTAGAGTAGTGGAATGGTTTAAAGTCAGTGACACCTAATGACATTTGAAAGAGAACGGAAAGCAGTGAGCTTCCAGCAGAAGCTCATGAAATCGCAGAGGCTCACAGGCGGTGATGTCTCGAGTTCGAGTCCTATTCCTAGCTTGATCATTTTGGGTAGTAAAATCAATCTTTAAAGTGCGGGAAAAGAAGAAGCAAGACAAACCTCATATAATTGAACAACATTCGGATGCTTAACAAGCTTCATTGTAGCTATCTCTCGCTTGATCTGCAAAACCAATCAGAAATGTTCAAGACCTCGCATTTGATTTAATTGTAGCTTTCTTTTTTTTTTTTTTTTGGTTTGGTTTGCAAGAAGAATCCTAGGCTGTAGTTTCTGATACAGAACATTTGATAACTGAAGTTGAAAGGAAGCAGCAATGAAGAAGCTATTTCAAGGAACAAAGAGGAAATGGTCATAGATGAGTAAAAAAAAAAAAGGTTGTTTGTTCCTAGCTTAGCTAACGTGGTGGGAACAGTGGAATGAGGAGGCTGAGCAGATGAGACAAAAAAAAAAAGATTAAATAGTAGAAAAATTTGAGAATTAAGAAATAAAGCGGGGGGGAGGGGGAGGGGGACCTGTTCAGCCATCTTGTGTTTAAGGACCTTCTCTTTGTCGAGAATCTTCAAAGCCACAGGTTCCCCAGTCTCGGAGTTTCTGGCAAACTTGACTTTAGCAAAAGTACCCTCCCCAATTGTTCTTCCCACCTCGTATTTCCCGACTCTACGCTTGATTTTAGGGTGACTCATGGTGGTGCTTGGAATTGGTTTGCAGGTTTTGATGTCCTTAACAGGCAAACTTTGAGGTTCTCTGTTCACCCAAAAAAAAGAAGAAAAAACAGAAATACCAAAGCAATTAATCAAACAACGGCAATGATCCAAAGAAGGAAGCATTGGTTGGTGCTGCAAGCCTTATAAAACAAAGCAAAGTGAAAAACGTGGACAATTGTTGAAGCCCCCACCCCCCACCATAAACATCACATGAGCGAGTGAGGGTCTAATTAATTGGGTGAATCGTACAGAAAAAAAAAAAAAAAGCAAAAGCTATCTTTCGTGTTTTGGGCCCTTCTTTCGTCCTGTTTGACACACTTTTCTATTCAAACTAACAAACTATGAGGAGGGAGCAGAGCATTATTATCATTGTTATCATACAGAGGAGGAGCAACACCAAACAATAATTTAAATTAATCAAGCAAAAGCAAAAGCAACAACAACTAGAAAGAAGAAAGAAAGAAAGAAAGAAAGAAAGAAAGAAAGAGCGAGCGAAGCAGTTGAGGAAAGAATAAGATTACCACTTTAAGGAACAGATCAGGTTTCCTTAGCATAATAGCAGCAGCATAGCAGCAGCATAGCATAGGGAATAGGGAGAGATAGCAGTAGTAGTAGAAGAAACCAAGTAAAAGGTAGTAGTAGTGGGTGAGTGTAGGTGAGAAGAAGAGTAGAAGTTTCCAGAAAGGATCGGGGAGTAGTGAGAATTTGGAACAAAAACAAACATAAGAAATGAGGGATATATATACATATATAGATAGATAGATATACCGCTACTACTACGTACTATGCTGTTGTAATGTAAGAAAGAAGAAAGATTGGAAGAAGTACAGAATTAATTAAAGACGATTAACGTTAATTAAGAGAAAAAAAAAAAAGAAAGAAAACAAGGGAAAGAAAAGGTAAGACTAAGAGAGAATGATTATTAGAGTGGTTAGAAAGAGAGAGAAGGGGAAGGGGAAGGGATATACATGGATCCATATATAGTGTCGTTGGATAGATTTGATAAGAAGGCGGAGGAGGTGGCAGAGATTTTTAATGGAATTGTTGTGTGTGTGTGGGTTTGGAAAACTGATGGATGAGTTTGGCTTTTCAGTTGTCCCAAAGGCCAAAAAGCTAAAAGCAAAAATTGATGATGATGATGATTGATATTTGGGAAGTGAAGAAGAAGAAGAAGAAGAAGATGATGTATATATATATATATGTGATCTTAATTAGAGAGTCAAGCTAGCTAAGGGTGATGACTTACTCTTTTTTTTTGTTCTTTCTATCTTTCTTCTTCACTTCCTTCTCTCTTTTTTTGGTTGTTCTTCTCTCTTTCTTCTCTTTTTTTTTTTTTTTTCTCTTACTTACTTACTTACAGAGTTACAAGTTACAAAGTACAACACTTATTAGTTAACACACACACAGAGGACAGGAGGAAGGAACCAGAACCAGACAAACAAACCCCCCACCCCCCCCCCCCCCCCCATCTTTTTTTTTTATTATTATTATTATTATTACTTTCTACTACGACGCACTATTTCCTACCACTCACAGTCACACCAACAACTTTCTACTCTCTACTTTACTTACAGTTACAACCGTGGCGGCGGCGGCAGCCCGACTTCCCTACTCACCCATTGTTTATTTCAATATTTTGCCATATTCTTTCCTTTCCTAAGCTTTCTTTTAAAATCCTAATAATTTAATTCATTCGCCCTTAGCCCCTTACCTTACCTTACCTTAATTTAATTTTACTGTCAAATAATTCCAGTGCCGTCTTTCTTCTCTTCTTTCTTCCTATTTCTTTCTGTGAATTTTTAAGAATGGTGCCGTACTAATTTGCTTTCTTTTTCCCTCTCTCTCTCTCTCTCTCTCGTTTTCGTTTAGCAACAAACAAACAAACAAACAAAACGATAGATAATGAAAATCCAACGCCTAATTTTGGATTAGCAGCAGCAATGTCAATAATATTCCTCCATAAAATTATTTATCAAACTTCCCTCCCTCTTCTCTTCTCCCATTAATGTATATTGTATGGTATAAGTTGGGTTGCAGGGTTTTCTTCCGCCCTTTCATTAAGTATTTAAAGATGAGATAACAATCATTCATGCACATACACTCCTCCAAACACAATTTGTACAAAAAAAAAATAAAATAAAAACTACTAGTCAAATATATATTTCTTTCTTAATAATTAAAAGTTAGTAATACCTACCTACCATTCATGTTGGAGTTGAAACCACCCTTTTAATTGTGAAGCAAATCCCAATTCCTTCATAACTCTCGAACTACTATCATACTATCTATCACGGTTTCCATTGTATTGTTGTACTGGTACCTACCTTTAATTACACAACAATATTGTTAAGCTGTTGAAAAGGGAGGGAGTAGCCGTTTAATATCTATATATAATTCCCCCTAAAACCTCAATTAACGCGCCCCTGTAATACAATTACAATAAGCTAGGAATAGGATGCGTGCCTCACACTCACAGAGAATACGTGTTCAGTAATAACAAGTCATTATTAAAGATTTGATTGAACTCTATCTATCTCTAATATAGATATGCTGCATGATTAATAAAAATATTGTTGGTTTCAAATTAATAATTGCTTACGCACCAACACAGTTACTAAATTGAACTCTATCTATGTATGTATTAGTATATAGGTAGGCCTAGGGGAATGCATGCATTATCAATAATATGGTACTATTGGTTTCAAATACGTACGTAGCTGTGCTCCCAAAAAAGTGTTTTTGAGTTTCAATATCGTGAACAGAGAAAGTCGATTTTGATAGAACTTGATCTCAAGTAAGTCAACCTGAATTAGATCGGATTAATTAGACCCGATAAGCTAACCTAATTATGTTGTTTTTTTTATTTAGAACAAAATACCACCAGGTCATTTGGTCGGCGTGATGTTCGACACGTACAATAATTTCATTTTAGAATACTACCAAAGAACTCTTTTTTGGTTTTCTTTTTTCCCCCTAATTCATTCAAATGATTAAAGAATTGAACTTTTTTTTTTTTTTTACTTTTTTGTGGTTGGGTCTAGATTAAAGAATTGAACTGGAAGAGTGAGTTCACACCCGATTCCTTGAAGAAGAATATAAACGTATATGGTCCTGGCTGGATATGAGGTTCAAAGTTTTTTTGAGAGCAAAGCTCTGACCAAAAATTTCAACAACATCAGTCGCTCTCCCTCCCGGGGGATTCCTGATCCCATAAAGAACAGACAGAAGTCAGATTTACTTTTAATTAACTATTTAGTAGTATGATGTACTAGTAGACTAGAGGGTAGGAGATCCGGGGGCTAAAAGGAATTAGATTTCTATTGGTTAAATGCATGTTTTCATAGTAAAAGAATAGAATAGAATATGGGTAGGGGTAAATTCGAGCAACGTGACCCATGTGGTGATGCATTTTTCATTTATGGTCCATTTTGTTTTCTTGTTGAAATTTTCGTCTGTGTTGCGTTGGCAATGGCATCATCACATCACCAGCATTACCAATTCCTTTGCCGTGTCATTTTGTGCCCCATCCAATACATAGGCATCCAAGGCAGCCCTAATTGAAACCCTCCTTTTTTTCTTTGTTCTTTTTTTTTATTTCACGTTCCCAAATATGCATAAGTCGTTGTCTATTTTTCTTTTGGCATTTCCTTTGTATATATAATATAGCCTTTTCGCCTACTTGTTTGTTGCCTCATTGGGACCAGTACCAGGCATTGTATTACTTATTTGTGGGGGAGATGATAAGGTGATGCCTCTAAAATTTAAATATTTAGTACAATGTCCTTTTTTGGTGGATGGGATGAGAAATAATAATATTAGGTACAATTTACAACATTAATGGGAAGACATGGACTTTAATTCCAACATGCACGCACAGCCAGAACAGAGCAGAGGAATAACACCGGACCACCTAACCTAACAACAACAACAACAACAACAACAACGAAAAACCTCAGGACCAGTGTGCGTCTTCCAACCTTCACAGGAGAAAAATGTTACTTATTTGTACCATCCGTCCAGTTAAGTCATTTTCAAATATAATTGAAACAAAAAACGAATGCATTTAAATAAAGAGGAAAGCTTCACGAGTAGTAAGTATATAATAAGAGCGACAAACCGACAAAAACCAATACTTCTTCTCGGTCCACATACTACGGCTTCAATTATATATCAGTCCAAAAAGATTTTCGGTTTCGGTACCATGTAGATTTATACATTCTCTACCCATTCCTCCAAAATGCATTGCATTTTCTGCCAGGCGCACACGGCAACTTCCTCAGTTAAAGCTTCATAGCTTTTCCCACTTTCTAGCACCCTACTTTACCAACTCTGTCCTCACAAAGGAGAAGCCGGAATTAACAAAGAAAAAGACGTCACCCCTCCTCTGGAAGAACTCGTGTGGAAACTATCAGCCTCAGTACACCCGGTTGCCAACAGTTTGATATAGAGACCTAAGCTGGGTATTCCATTTTTCAATCGCAGTATACTTCTTCATCCCCTTTGCCCTGCACAGAATAATAATAATAATGCTTATCTTAAAGGGATGCGTGACCAAAACTGAAGAAGCCAGCAGCACGATATTAAAATCATAAGAAGTGCAAGTAAATGAGCCAAAACTTCTACCTGTCGCCGCGTTCTAACAGCCTATTCACTTGATCTATATGTCCATCGATACGATTATCTAATATCAGGGAAACCAGCAACTGCTCGACATCTTTTTCTGGCACATTGAGTTCCTGCAATTATAACTGAAATCAGTATAAAAACCCAGGGAACACAAAGCTTCCTAAGTACATATAAGAGATTCTAATCACTCCGACAAGGCTTCAGCTTAGTGGAAGAGAAGCCGTGAAACCCACCTTTGATATGAAAGGAATTCGGATTCTAGTGTAAGGTTTGATGAGCTTCAGCAGCACTTGTGTTCTGACATTCTTCAGCAGATCTTCAATATAATTTCTAATAAATGGATCGTCCATTATTGTCCTTCTGTTACTCTGAAGAAAGAGTAACAGAGCATTAAAAGAAGCAGAGTATAGACCAGACCAACATAGTGGTACTAATATGCAATCATAAAACTGACCAGAACACATTCACTACACCTTGAGGATCTTCTCAAACTCCAATATCTCATTCCGTTGATAAGCCGCTATGAGATTTGTCATAGCCAAGATCTCAGGATCATTTTTATATCTGAAGAGAAGCAGTGTCACAAATGAACAAGTGAAACATACAAACAAAACCCTAGCCAAACTCACAGGCAACACAATTTAGTGTAACTTACGGCTTTGCCTCTTGACCATCAAATGGATTAACTTCAGATTCCATCAGCATGTTAGCTAGAACCAGATACCTGTCAAAACATGATTATTATGGCCGTCACATGATGATAGGCAATTGGTGAGCAGTCATTCTCAACTTCCACCAAAGGAGAACCATATACAGTGTTAAAAAAGAAGACATGACAAATAGATTTTAAAAAGAAACTTGAAAATTGATAATCCATCATATTTTATCAGTCTTTGAGATATATTTAACATCCACAATGCAGTAACCTTGGAACAGAAGAACATTAATCCATAAGACTTGCCCCTTATATTGTTTCTTACTTCTTACAAAGTTTTCACTGGGATATTCGAGGAAAGACATCTTTTATTAATGTGTACTAGTATTCTAATTCTTTGAGCAAAGAGAACCAATGAGAAAAAGAGTGCTGGGAAATAGTGTCATACCAAATTTTTCTCTTTACTCATTTTCAGATTTAAGTTTTCCCAATCAGTAAATAATGGAGTTGGTTTCCCACTCCCTCTCAATTTTTTATTTCCTAGGGGTGATTTTCGAGAAGAAACAAAAAGAACTGAGCTCACCACAGTTTTGGACTTGTTTTAAGAGTTATTCAGTTTATTTATAGAAACAGAAACTTTGCTAGTGATGCGACACTTGACATTTCTAATGTTATAGAGAGAATAATGGGGAACACAACAGTCTTACTTTAGACATTGTATGCGTCTTTGGTTCCCCGCTTCGTCATAGTTCTTAAAAGCTTCAAAGAAATCAGTCGCTGCCTCAGCCCATTGACGCTCTGCCATATGCATCTTCCCACCACATTCACGAATTATTCCCATTATCCTTGGATGAGGAATTGCTGATTTGATTGCAAGTGCTTTTTGATATAATTGCTGATGAAAAAAAACCAAGAAAATTTTGATGAGTGATTATAGGTTAGGCTTGATGAAATATCCAAACATTAAAACCCAACCATCATCAAAAGTAGGTAATGCAACCAAGAGAGAAACTGAATATTTGAATTCTGTAGCAAATTTAGTTTCTTATAAACAGTATATTTGTAGTGGTGCATTACACGGAATTCATTATAGAAAACTGGTGCATTAGCGCAAGTCACATATGTGTTAAAATCTGAAACTAACTTTATTAGTAATTCCAACTGGTAGCTCAAAGTTTCATAGGAAATAGACAACTACTTAATAGTAGCTTACAAATGTTAAGACTTACGTCAAAGTTTCCTTTAAACTCTAAGGCAGAGACCCTTTCAGAATTGCTTCATCAAGTCAAGAGTTAGAAGAAGCAAAGCATGCTATTCAAACATGAAAATATCTTTCAGAAGGCACCTCAGAAGCATATATAAACCAATTGAAAGTTTCTTACGAGCATGAGGATAGCTTAATAGAAAAGGTAACAAGGACTACTATACCATCTAATTAAAACACAAAAGATTCATTCTGGAAAACCCTTACCTTGAGCTTCTTATTATTCTTGGTCTCAGTGTACATTTGAATCTCAATGGCATAAACCTCCAGAAGTTGACTACCTTTCTTTTGATCATCTGTGCCATCTTCACGCTGGCAAGATTTGTGGAGCTCCTTAAGGATCTGTTGATACATGACAACTTAGTAACATAATTTCAAGGAAACATGAAGAGAATTGAAGAGAAGGAAGTTATTAAGCAAGTACCTTACTCATCCTCCCATATTCACCCATGTCAAACCAGATTTTGCAAAGCTTAAGATTCGTCTTGAACCAGAGTCTCTGCAGAACAGAATATTACAACAAAACAAAACAAAAAAAACTCCAAACCATAAAAGATACCATAAAGATTATCAAAAAAATTCTTACCTCATTCTTTGCCTCTTCAAGGGCCTTTAGGGTGGTCTGGTAAAATTCTTGCAAGAGTTCAAAGTTTGGGCCAGCAGATCCAGATACAAAGTCCATAATATTGTTGATGCATTTCTCGCTGTAATTTCGTGTCACAGCTGATTTAATGTAGGTAAGCATTTCCCGGTATGCATCCATCTTTTCTTTGTACTTCCCCAAGCGATAGTAAAGCTTAACAGTTTGTTTCAGCGCCTTGAATCCCCTGGAAACAAATTTTGTTGAGAAACAATCATCCAATGCAAATAGTTCAATGCCAGTGTCAATGCAAATAGTTCAATGCAAGTGATCAGTAGGTGAGCAATCATTTAAACCATAGCCATTCTCAGTGCATCTCTCATAGTGTGTTTGTAAACAGTGAAGACGATAGGGAAAATATAAGAATTCGCCAGCACTCTCGTGTACAGTAGTTAAAAACTAAGAGAACTAAACAGTGAAGGGATAGCTCACGACCACAAAAGCGAAATTCGTTTTCCAAGTCATCCACTTCAGGTGGTTAGCCAAAGAAAGGTTAAACAGGCAGGCATGAGTGAACAGATTACCGTGATATTGTTAATTTAGGTGCAGCACTAGAGAAGAACTATATTATAGTTGTCTCTATCTAAAGTCTAATTCAACACAGTATGAGCAGCAAGAGAACAAAGAGGATTAAGGGGAGAAAGCAAGACAGAAACAAGTTTCTGAGTGGTGACAGTGTCAGGATAATATATACGCGACCATCAGAAACAACAACATCATTGCAAGGAAAGTGGGGCAGAAAAGAAGAAGTAAGGAAACAGTGGGGATTGGGGGCGTAGTTTAGTGTAGTGGAGAGCTCACCACTCAGCCTTCTCGGGCTCCATACTAACAACTTCAGCGAAACCAGCAAGGGCTCCCTCCGGATCAGTCTCGACCAAACCTTTTTAAAGTGTCCAACAAAAATTAAACAAAAAAACCCTAACAACAAACCCCCAAGAGAAGAGAATAACAAACAAAAGAGAAAAAAAAAAAAAGGGGAGGGGAGGGGGGGAATTAGAAGAAGAAACCTTTGGAATTGTAATACTGGTTCTCAATGTCAACGTCCTGCTCCTCGGGTTCCTCGTCGGAGTATTCGAACCCGTAATCTTCCATATCCGCATCTGCAACACCCAAAGCATTAATAATCATAATAAAAATAATTAACCTAACACAAACAAAAAACCATCCATCCATCTATCAAAGAGGAGAAGCAAAAGCAAAAACCCCCAACCTGAACCCATGATTGCAGAATCTGTCTATCTGAGAGAGAGAGCAGTGCCCCAAATCCTCCACCAACAACTGTTAGTTTAGGGCTTCTTCTTCTTCTTCTTCTTCTTCTTCTTCTTCTTCTTTTATTTTATTTCTATACCTTCTTCTCTAAAACGACGTTTCGCCGATTCGTCTATTTTTTTTTTTTTTTTAACACTGCTTCTCTCACTCTCTCTATTTATATATACTGTGGTCGCTAATCGCTACGCTTTCTTTGTTCCCTTCAAAAACTTACGCTACGCACCCAGCCCAGCCCAGCCCTTCTCCTCTTCTTCCTTTCTTTTCTTTCTTTTTTTTTTTTCAAATAAAAAACTCTTTATTTATTTATTTATTAAATATTTTATACAGTTTTCCTACTAGCGCAAGTGTCTGTGGGTTATGTTTGATTTTCTGTCAAAAAAAAAAAGTGTCTGTGGGTTATAAATTCCATTTTATTTTTTCTTCACCACTAACTAATATTTTAGTCTCCATATAACTATCCCCACCCCCCCACAACAAAAATTATATTTCAAAAAGAAAATCAACTTTTATTTTCGATTATGGTTAGCAAAACTATTTTCCATCTTTCCAAAAATTTTGCTACCTTTTTATTGTCTACCTACCTACCTACACACGTGAAATCATCGTATCAACATGATTAGAAAAAATTCTAGTAAATCCTGTCAAAAAAAAAAGAAAAAGGAGAGAGAAAAATTCTAGTGAAGGAAAAAAAAAAAAACAAATGGGAACAAATTTATGCTATGCGACATCAACAACGACTTTATCTAGTAAGTGTCTACTACTAGTATATAAGTAAACCGAACAACCATGTTAAAAATATTTGTTCCAATTTAATCCAAATATCGTAGCGAATATGATAATAAATATATTTTGAAGTCATATAATCAACCTAAAGCCAAGGTTGGAGGTGGAGTATTAATCTAAGGTAGAACACCAAAAACCTTAATAAGTGAATGATGTTGCATAATAGAACACAACAACAGACCAAGAATCTTGGCTATTAACTTATACTCCCTCCGTTCTTTTTTATAAGACGTTTAAGAGGTTACCGTTTGTTTCCAATTATAAGACGTGTTGAGTGTTTTTAAATAATTGTTTAAAAAATTTCCTTTTTTACCCTTAAGAAAAGTTTTAAAATTCTGAATCTCCTTTGGCTTGTCGGCCACAACCGGACGTGGGCCTTGCCATTTTGGAAGGCGCTGCCACCTGAATCATTGAAACTTTTTCTCAGCCTACACGTGAAGGATCATCAAAGCACTCATCCTTCCATTAAATGAATAATTTCACCATCACCACAAATAAATGGAAGGCGCAATGAGTGGAGCCAAAATTTTGGGAAATTTTTTTTTTTCATCCTTCCATATCTGCAGCCTACATGTTTTTTTTTTTTTATCATGGGAAAAAATTTGCACCGTCAAAACTTGTCTTTTAGATAAATATTTGAGTCCATGCTCATAAGAGGTCTTAAAACAAATACTCCCTCCGTTTTTTTTTCTTAAGACGTTTTGGGAGTTTTTGTTTGTTTCCATTTGTAAGTCGTTTTGATAGTTTCAATCACTGTTTAAATAATTTTTTTTCATACTTTCCTTATGTGGTTGTTTTAAAACTTGTATTCAAAAAATTCAAACTAAAAAATTCGTACAGTTTGCAATCCAAAAAATTCAAACTAAGATAAGAGCATTTGTTGAACTAAAAATCTTTAAACATTCAAAAAATTAAGAAGATGAATAACAACTGTAACAGCCCAGGTAAAAATTTCATTTTTACCGGGACTGTTTAAGTTAATGTACAGTAATTTACCAATGATTTTTAATCTTGGGTAATTAAATTATGGTAAATTGAGTATTGGATGTTAGGAACAATAGACTTAAGCTAGAGGGGGGGTGAATAGCTTATGACGGAAAATTAAAAACTTTGCAGGAAATGAAGTGCGGAATTGAAAAATAGAAGGACACAAGAGATTTTTATACTGGTTCACACACAACTAATTTGTGGCTAATCCAGTCCTTCAAGATACACTTGAAGAGTTCACTATCTACCGTTAAGCTTCCGGGTGCTTAACAAACCGTTTACAGCCTAGGAATTCTAATCACAAGAATCCTACACACTTGCTTGAAGATACTTCACTTCAAGACTTCTCTCAAGGAAAGAAAATCACACTTCCTATGAGTAGCTACAAGGGAACAAACCTCCCTTTCAGTGTATGAACAACACTATAAAGATTACTCAAACAAAAGCTCTCTCAAGAGTGGGTATGAGTTACAATTTAGCTCTAATAAGGCAACTCTCAATAATCTCAAAGGAATTGGCTCTTAAAATTGAATGATTGTTTTTCAATGAATGATGAAAGAATAGAGAGTTGATTGGTTCTGAAAAACAGCTGAAAATGCTCAATATGTAGCTCTGAAAAGTCATAGAGCCGTTTGAAATCCACCCAAGAAAACACCATTAAACAAAGCTTAGTGGGTGCTAAAAAGTTGTCTGCTACAACGGCAGAACATCGATGTTTTGCATCCAAACATCGATGTTTTAGCCAACATTTTTAAATAATTGTTCCAACGGCTAGTAGAACATCGATGTTTGTCTGAGCAACATCGATGTTCTCAGATACAACATCGATGTTTTTTAGCTTCGCAAAAATATGAAGAAAAAGGGTCTATGCCAGAACATCGATGTTGAAAAATGAAACATCGATGTTTTGTGCAACATCGATGTTTAATTGGCCAACATCGATGTTTTTTGGCTTCGGCAAAATTTTATTCAAAGACAAGTTTTCATGAACATCGATGTTGGTTTGTAAACATCGATGTTTTGACCAACGGTCACAAGAACATCGATGTTTTATTATCCAACATCGATGTTTTAGTGCTACTGCCAATATTTTGAACAACTTGAAAAACAGAACATCGATGTTTTAGACTCAAAACACAACTTTATGTTTGAAAGCATGCTTATGAATTGTATGATCGAAATGTGTTTTGTTTGAGCCAATGCCTAAGAGAAGTTGAGTATTTTACCTTGTACAAATGGGTCCTAACTTCTCTCTTCTTTGCACTTCAACTCTTGAACATATCTTCACTTGAATTCTTGATCACTTTGGTTGAGTAGTTGAGTACTTGTTTGCTTGATTTCTTTTTGCTTCATCTTGGTTATGATCTTGGTTTGTCATTTATCAAAACCTGTAATGAACCATGAAGACATAGGTTCTTACATTGGATTCCGAAACCGAGCATAGTCCCACGTTCGGGATTTTTCTGCAGATTTTACGGACCAAAGTTGGGATTTTTCCGGGTCCGGGAATATTCGGAAAAAGCCGGGTTTATCCTCGAATTATCGAACCAGAAATAAGATAAGTGGGTATAACGGATATTTTCTGGTCCAGGTGGGTCACACTTCACATGCAGCATAGTAACTGCATAATTGAAGTCCAATTATTTAGCCGTCAATTCCTATTCAGCCTGTGAACTACCTATTATACTTGTAATAAACCAGTGACTTTTGTTGCCTATTTAAAATCACCTCTTCTACATATCTTCATCATCATCCCTTCTCTTCTTCCCCTGCAAAAGAAAAAAAAAACCATCCATTTCTTGCAAATTCGTTAAAACCAGAAAGAAGAAGAAAAAAAAAACAAGCAAACAAACACACACACACATCCAGCAAAACTACGTCGTTTTGCAACAACCCCTCTTCCCTCTTCTCTTCTTTTTCCTCTCTTCTTCCTCCTCCCCTTACCTCCTGCCGCCGCCAACCACCACACCACCCGAGCCGCCATTGACCACTACCACCTGCACCAGCCGCGCCGCCATCTTTCTCCTCTCCTCCCCTCTCCTTTCCTCTCTTCCACTTCCGGCGCCGAGCTCCTCTCTGCTCTTCCTCTTCTCCTCTTCGCCACGACCCGACGGCGACCCGAGAGGGTCGGACACCACCTACAACTGCCGGCTGCAGCGACACCGCGGCACGCCATCACCGTCGCGCTTCCCTCCCTGCGTCGCTGCCGTCCCGCGTTGCCTCGCCATCCGCCGCTCGCCCCGACGCGCCGCCACCCGTGAAGACAAGGTGAGCACGACCCGTTTGGTTGCTTCGTGGGTCGGGTCAACCCGCATATTAGGAACCGGGTTATAAGATTTGGGCTGATTGGGTTGAGTGGGCTGAGACCGCGGGCCTGGGCTGACCACGCATGGGCTTCGGGCTGCTGGGCGCGGGCCTGACCCTGGGCTGCTGCGCCTGGGCCGGCTGGCTCCTGCTGTGGTCTAGGCTTCGCTTGGGCCTTGGGCTGGGTTTGGACTTGGCCCAGCCCGATTTAAAAAAAAAGAATATGAAGAAAATGAAATCTGGGAAGAAAAATAAAATGGAAGAAAATAAAAATGAGATGGGGAAGAATATATATTGGTATGGAAAATAAATATTTTGAGGAAATAATTTTAGAAAATATTATATGGTATATGGAAAGAAAATAATAATTTGTAGAAATAATATTTTGGGAAGTACATACTCATGGAATAATTTTGAAAAGAGTATTATCAAGGTAGTAAAATACCGGAATAGTAACCGGGTATGGGAATAAGTACAGTATGGTATTTTGGCACTTGAAGTAAATGGTGAATGATGATAATAATGGAAAATTAATCCGAGAGAGTAACGGAGCCGAGTTTATATTCAATTTACGGTATACAGTATTAGCATCGCATTTGCATACCATCTTATGTGTGCATAATATGTGATTGATATAAGAGTGATAACGAGCAATTTGCTGAGGAAGCGGACTTGGAACTTGCTGGACAATTCCATAATTGATTATCGGCTAAGGTGAGGATGGATAACCCTTGTTATGTTGCCTGTAATACTTTGTGTGCTTTGTTGTTCGAATGAACTGCTGAATTGTTGATTGTTGGTTGAGTATCTGCTGAGGATATTATTGTTGCTTTTGGACTGTGATATTGATTCTGTGGATAATATGCTGAGACTGATGTTGAACTGTTGACTGTAGAAATTGAGAAAAAGGAAATTGGAATATGAAATTGGAATTGGAATTGATTTGAGATGTTGTCATGTGGAAAGTAGTGGTACGACCCGATGGTTGGAAATTAATTTTGGGATGCTATGGTCGGTTACTTTGGTTTGTTGGCTTGTTGCCTGTGGTTAGGGTATACCAAATACCCAGTGGTTCGGATATACCGAATATCCATTTGGCTTTTTGCCTGTGGTTGGGGTATACCAAATACCCAGTGGCTCGGATATGCCGAATATCCGCAGTGGCTCGGATATGCCGAATATCCGCAGTGGCTCAGATATGCCGAATATCTGGTTGGCATGTTGTTGCCTGAGGTCGGGGTATACCGAATACCCAGTGGTTTGGATATACCAAATATCCGGGTTTTGAGATGAGGATTGGTTTTTGACCTAGCATCCGGAATTAATTGAAAACCAGGTACGACCCTAGCTTGTCCAGTGACGGGGGCCCGGAAGATAAAATTGGTAATAATAATAAATATTCTTTTGGCCTTGGCTCAGTTGTTGAGATATGTTATTGCTTGTCTGTGATTGCTTTTAAGTATTACGGTTGCTTGCATATCACTGTTTATCCTTCGTCGGTGAGCACTTCGGACTCACCCCTCACCTGCGGGCTTTCATCCCGTAGGATAAGTTGTTTCGTAGTTCAGGTACGTTGTTCGATGGCTGCTGCTTTCTTCTCCACCTGACTCCGGATCCATACCTCCGTAGCATGTGCATTAAGTCTTCCGCTGCTGTCCATTGCATATGATGTTGTTTTATAATTCCGCTGCTGTATGATGCTGTGTTGCTGTTTTCCTATGATATGTATATTACTGATACTATCTGCTACTGCTGTTGAGCACTGTGTTTGAGTTGAATAATGGTTTCCGTGTATGGGAGACGGATGATGTATATGATGTATTTGGATTTACTGTGTAGTATTTTGACTATGATGTACTGTCTGTTCTATCAATAAGAATAGTTTCGGCACATGTTTACTGTACTACGGTAAATACGGGTCGGGGTGCTTCAGTTTGGTAGCAGAGCGGGCAGTAGGTCCTTGGGTGTTGCTGTGATTATTTGTGCATAGTCTGTCATGAGTTAGTATAACATGCATGCATATACATTCTCATATAAGGTACGAATGGATCCGGTTGGAGAGAATCAGCATGCTGGAGGTCACCTAGACGTCGATGTCATAGCAGGTACTTTTACAGTCTTTGGTAGTACTACTTATACATTGATAGACCCTGGTGCTACGCATTCATTTATTGCGCAAAGTTTTGCAAAACTACATAACTGTACGGGAGAGAGTTTAACATGTCCGATGAGGGTTAGGTTACCTGCGGGGCTATTGGTCAGGTTAACCCAAGTGTGCAGAGACGATTCTCTTTCGTACGATAGTGAGGTTTTTCTTGCTCGGTTGGTTGTGATGAACATGGGAGGTTTCGATAACATCCTAGGAATGGATTGGTTGTCGAGATATAATGCCCTGGTGAACTGTCGGACCAAGAAAGTGCTGCTGACTTTCGTTGGTGGACGAAAAGTTTTGGTAACCGGTATTAGGAGAGCTGCTGCTACGCATAGCATCTCTGCTAATCAGGATTTCGGAATGAAGCCACTTAGTTCAGATGTTTTGTGGAACTACATCACAAGTGTAGACACGGGATCCTACCCCGGGGGATATATCTGTAGTTAAGGAGTTTCTTGATGCTCTCCCAGATGATTTGCTAGGTTTGCCACCCGACAGAGAGGTTGAGTATACCATCGACCTGATGTCAGGAGTCACACCCATATCGATGGCTCCATACAGGGTGGCACCGACAGAACTCCAGGAGTTGAAGAAACAGTTGGATGAGCTGTTAGAGAAAGGTTTCAACAGACCTAGTACCTCACCTTGGGGATCACCAGTCCTCTTTGTGAAGAAGAAAGATGGCAGTTTGCGTATGTGTGTGGACTACCGCCAGTTGAACAAAGTGACAGTGAAGAACAAGTATCCGCTCCCCAGGATTGATGATCTTTTTGACCAGTTACAGGGAGCTACCGTGTTTTCCAAGATTGATCTTCGGTCCGGATATCATCAAGTCAAGATTGCAGAAAAGGACATACCGAAGACAGCTTTTCGTACTCGCTATGGTCACTTTGAGTTCACAGTAGTTCCTTTTGGCTTGACCAATGCACCTGCAGTTTTCATGTGCTTGATGCACTTGGTCCTGAACGAGTTCTTGGATAAGTTCGTGGTAGTCTTCATCGACGATATTCTGATATACTTTAAGAACAAGGAAGAACATAAAGAGCACCTGAGAGTAGTATTACAGAGATTGCGAGAGAAAGAGTTGTATGCCAAGTTCAGCAAGTGCGAGTTCTGGCTTGAAGAAGTTGCATTCCTTGGACATGTTGTATCCGGGGATGGAATAAAGGCTGACCTTGCCAAAGTAAAGGTCGTGTTGGAGTTGGAACCACCTAAGAATGTATCCGAAGTCAGAAGTTTTCTTGGACTTGCAGAATACTATCGGAGGTTGATCGAAGGTTTTTCTTTGATAGCTAGTCCCATGACCAAGCTATTAAGGAAGGAACAGGCATTTGTTTGGAGCCAGAATGTCAGCACAGTTTCGAGGAGCTTAAAAGGAAGCTGACCACAGTATCGGTTTTGACAGTACCGCAGCCTGGTGCTGAGTATGTGTTGTTATGTGATGCATCGAGACTTGGTCTAGGAGCCGTGCTGATGCAAAAAGGACGGGTGATTGCCTACGCCTCTAGGCAGTTGAGGACTCATGAGAAGAATTATCCAACGCCTGATCTGGAGATGGCAGTTGTGATCTTGGCTTTGAAGATTTGGAGACACTACTTATTTGGAGAGAAGTGTCGAATCTTCACTGACCACAAGAGTCATAAGTACATCATGACTCAAAAGGAGCTTAACCTACGACAGAGATGTTGGGTTGAGTTACTTAATGATGATGACTGTACTATCGAAATATCACCCAGGAAAGGCTAATGTAGTAGCTGATGCCTTGAGTCGGAGACAACCGGAGGATACTTCCACCAGTTACTCGATGCTCTCACTTATCGAGTTAAGGAAGTTGGGAGTCGGTTTGACAGTGGATGATACGTGAACTATACTGGCACATGATGTCAAGTCTAATCTAAGAGGATGGACAGTGGAGTTACAAGATGGAGAGTCCGACCTGCTTTCTTCTCCACCTGACTCCGGATCCATACCTCCGTAGCATGTGCATTAAGTCTTCCGCTGCTGTCCATTGCATATGATGTTGTTTTATAATTCCGCTGCTATATAATGCTGTGTTGCTGTTTTCCTATGATATGTATATTACTGATACTATCTGCTACTGCTGTTGAGCACTGTGTTTGAGTTGAATAATGGTTTCCGTGTATGGGAGACGGATGATGTATATGATGTATTTGGATTTACTGTGTAGTATTTTGACTACGATGTACTGTCTGTTCTATCAATAAGAATAATTTCGGCACGTGTTTACTGTACTACGGTAAATACGGGTCGGGGCGCTTCAACAACATAACCTAAAAAAAATTGTAATCCTAAGAAAAAATTATTTAAAAAATTATCATAAGTCTAATACTGAAAATTCTTTTCTCATAATAGATCTAAGAATATCACTAGAAAAAAATGGAGTGACTACATCCCAGTCACTATAGGTAAAATTTTAAAAATAATATTCAATTCAACTGATTTAAAACCTGTTGTACTAATACATTATTGCATTTTAATTGAATTGGAAGTTGCTGAGCCATTTCTAACTTTGCTTTGTTGATATGTGGAATTTTATATTTATTTGAACCTTCTCCTCACATAGTCTCTATCATGCATAATTGCAGTGTCACAAATATATGATTGGACTTCACCGTTGGAAAATCTTCGTACGCCTTCACAACCGCAGCAACAAGCTCATCAACGGATTTCGGCGCCTCCTTATACTGTAAAGACTGAATAGCACTAAAAAATCCAAGATCCAAAATATTTAAATCTGGAGAATTAGGGGGTTGACATATCAAATGAATGTCAAATCCATCTGCAGTAGCTGCATGGCAAAAATCAATATCATTTTTATCAATATGAGTTCTTGCATTGTCTTGCTGAATAAATATTGGAGATCTGCAATCCTCTCGTGGCCATTTTTCTTTGATAGCAGGTATAACCTTTTCAAATAAGTATGACTTCATAAGCTCTCTATTCACAGAAGTTATTGGTTTTGTTTCCATCGTACCTGCAATTTAAAACAAATTACTAAAATAAATTATTAGTACTAAAATAACCATAAAATTAATAAAACATTAAACAAAAAAATTACTTTTTTAATACCTTATAGAATATAGAAAATACCTGCAACTTGATTAACACTTGTTCGTCTAGCTGGCTTATGTGTGATGAATAGAAATACTCCAATTTTTTCAGAAAAAAATTTCATTTCCAAATTGATCAAACCTTGGGCGGGCTATTGCAACCAAAAACATAACTTTGTAAATGAAATTCTTGCTCTTGCATGTGCGAAGCGGATCTTCTTTATCAGGTAACAAATAATATTTCTCTGATTTCTTTGTCATGTAAAACCACTTCTCATTAATATGGACGACATTCTGCATGGTGTTAAAAGTAGGATCATGCGGTATGCTATCTTTCTCAAGCATTGATATGCAAAATTGCAATCGAGATCTCAGGGCTTTATAGCATTTGAATGCCGTCGAATTTCTTTTGCCTTGAGACGCTTCCATAATGTTGTTGTACTCATGTGTAAAGGAGATGCCATAGCTCGAATTGTTGTCCGTTGATGTAAAGGTATCGAACGAAAAGCGTTCACATCGAGTTCGATTCTCTTACGCCCACAGTTTTTAGTCCTTTAATTAGACGTATCAGCATGTATGCCATCATCCTTTATTTTTTTCCAAATGCGTTGAACGCTTCGAATACCAATAGCAAATGTTGATGCCACTGTGTTTGTCACCCCTTTTTCCAACTTTCCATTGCAACTTTTCTGTAGTAGCATACTATGAATGGCTGCATGTTTGTCATTACTCAAATAATGACGATGCTTTATTTGATGATCGTTTCCACCTATAAAAAACATGTAAAAAATGAAATGGATAAATATTTTTAATCAATTGTTTTTTCCGATAAATATGAACATGAAAAATTACATAAAATGGAACATAATTTTAAAAAACAATTATACCATTAATAAAATCTGATAACAATTCTTCTGTTGGCAGCTCAATGTTTAAGTCTATAAGGACTTCTTCCCCTGCAACGAAGCCATTTCAATACTAAGTATTACTATAACGAATCAGAAACAAATAAAAGATAAGAGACTTGTATTTACGAAAAGCGATAGCACAATTGTGTTATAAAACACTTCATTCAACACAAGGGGGAACATATAAGGAAAATTTGAAAACAATAAACTACAATCCTAATCAGCCCGCCTAGGCTTCTTCATATTCAGCTCCCGCTTCAGGCGGTTGTTCTCTCGGGCCAGATCATTGCTCTCGGTGGCCGCTGCAACCCAGCTGTCACAGACCCTCTTAAAGGCCTCCTCCCACCGATCTAGCAGCCGGTCTCGGTTCCGGATCATCTCAACCAGCCGCTCATTTTGTTCCACAAGTTGCCGACACATTGCTTCCATGGCTTTTCCGTGCTCGGCCTCAATCCTAATTTGCTCACACAGGCCATGAATGGTTGCTTCCATGTCGTCAGCCATAAATTGCTATGTGAAATATGCAGAGAATGATGGTTATATGTTCCTAGTGTTTATGTGTGGCTAGTGTGGTTATGTGAGTTTTTATGGGAGTGGCTAATGGGTTAATGTCACATCTCTCAGTAAGCAATACTCCACCTAGCCCGAAAACATCCAAAGTATTAGAGAATCGGTGGCAAAATTTTCAAAAAGTAAGATCTGGAAGATCGTAAACGGTTTGGAGTTTTGTGAAAATCGGTGGCAAAATTTTCAAAAAGCAAATCCTAGAAGATCGAGAGAGGTCTTCTTTACCATGGAAAGAGAGTCTAGCCTCAACGGTCCCTCGAAAGACACGTTACCCACTTGTTCAAAAATTTCGCATGAGCCAAAATGAAAGCAACGGCAAAATTCAAAAAGCAAATCTTGAAAATCAAAAACGGTAATCACGTTCTCCATAAGAGTATAAAGGAAGGAGCGGTGATGTGTAAATGGAATGAAAGCATTTTAAAGGCAACAAAACGCTCAGAAAGAAAACAAAACCCAAACGCTCAGAAAAACAAAATACCCGCTTCAAAAAAAAAACGATGCCTGCTCCATCCTCCGTTTTCTTCGTCGAAGGTGCCAATCTGGGTAGAAGAAACCGTCTGGCGTACAACATGGTCAACGAACGTCCAGAGGAGCTACCAAACGAGCTCGGCAGAATGCCGCGTCTAGTCTTCGTCGACAAGCTCTACTTGTCGCGGTTCTTCATCACTCCCATGGAAGAGACCTTCTTCCTGGAGGACCACGGCACTCTGAGGACATCCTTCTACGGATCGGCAAACTCCGTGATGTTCTTCATCTCCGAAAGGCTACAGGAGTTCAACCTGGAGTCCACTTGCCAAACTGTAGAGCAAGGTGCGTACTACCAACTCTTGATGACGGCCCAGAGCATGCCCAGAATGACTCGGCTACCTCCAACCTGGCCAAAGGCACGACTGCTGGTGTGGAACTGCAGAGGTGTCGCAAGCCGTGCTCAAGAGTTCTCAAGAACTCTGAGGGACCTGAAGAACCAGTACAAACCAAATATGGTTCTTCTGACGGAGACACAGTGGCAACCACGGGACGATCACGGTCTCATCCCACTCCGGTTCCCTCAAGCTAACCGATTCGAGATTCCTGGCCAGAACAACGCAGGCGGCATGTGGTTCTCGTGGAGCGACAGGATCACGGTCAACATCAATAATGACCCCAATAGCTTCAGGGTCAACGTTGTACCAAGGCGATGAATGTTTTTTTTTTTTAATATCAATGTAATAATAATATTAGCAATATTAATAATATTTCTATTTCTGCATATTTAAGGCATCATCATCTTTAATTTTTTTTAAAAAATAATTCACCTCCAATTTCCATTTTTCTTTCGACAACCCTGTTATAAAGACAAAGACTAGGCTACTCTTCTTTTTTAAATTTCTGTCAGGTACATTTGCTAATTCATCTCTGCCTTTATATAGAGGAGCTATGTTAGGTAGCTTCGTTTTTCTCGAGTTTTGAGGTTTCTTTGTCTGGGCGTGTGGTTGCTTTAAAAATGCTTGAGTTCTCAGTTATGAGGTTCGGTTTATATAAGCGGAGGAGACGTCGCTTAAGGGTATAAGCGATATCTCGCGTTGAGTGTGGTAGGACCTACGGATTTGATGATTGAATTTCGAGGACGAAATTCTTTTTAAGGTGGGTAGAACTGTAACGCCCCGGTTTTCGTTTTCGGATTTATAAAAAATTTTCGGATTTCGGTAATGTAAATAAAATTAATTTATTTTTCACGTTTCCCACATCCATTACATTCCCTTGAATACTAAATTTACTCGACCACAATCATCCCACTCACCCCTAAATTACCGAAATAACGATATTCTATCTTACATACTCTGATTTGATGCTCCAAACGAAATCATTCCATTCTAAGATTCCTGAGAAATCGATGAGAAAAAATAAGAATTTGAAGTTATTATAAATCAACATAAGTATAATTAACAAAACGTACCTTAAGAGAACTAAACTTTGGGATGTAGATTTTTAGCATCACAGCAATTGTTTCTTGGATTTCAGCTTCCCATACTTCTTCTGGTCTTTTATTTAGATCAAATGGTGCAATATTTAAATCAAAATCTTCAATATACCTCAAATCTTGTTTTCCTATGGAATCGTCAACGTAATTGTCTGCAATATTATAAAAGTGTTCAATCAATTTTCTCTTCATGATTTTTCTCCATCTTTTAGATTTGTTGAGATTTACAGAGTTGGCTATTTGTTGAGATTGCAAATGGAATTTTCTTTTAAGAGCTTGTAAGTTTCACACTGGTTCTGAACTCCAAACAGCCTACTGTCTTAGCTCCCAGGGCAAGGAATTCTATGTCAAACGTGAAAGAAGCTTCTGGCAAATGGTTTAGTTAAATACTACACGGGGACCAAAAGGAAAAAAAAACAATTATAGTTTAGAATTTTATACCTTCATGTATATGTTAGTTACCCCAGAATAAAGAACATATATGGGTCAAAAGCGACAAAGTTGATGAACTGGTGATAATATAAACAAGCAGAGAAGACATGTTGTAGTTCACTTATGTGTCCAGTTCAGGAAAAAAAGTGACATACCAGGGATTGTGCCTTCAGCAGAATTTTGATCTGCATTCAATTCCTCCGGTTCAAGGTTTAAATCAAACATTTTGTTGCAGAGGTGTTTATAAAATTGTAGTGAAAGAGAAAATTTTTATCTACATCCAAAGCCTCTTCTAACAGGGGTGTTTATAAAATTATGAAACGATTATTTTAAAAATTGGTTCTTGGCGCGTAGATAATTAATTTTAATCAAACTTAAAATAAGGTTTTGGCGGGCATATAATTTTGTTGTTGATCAGGGTTAAAATTGTCATAAGCAAGATTTTAATAAGATTTTAAAGCATTTCTTGAGGGGTGTGCACATTCATCGGAGGTGGTGGGCCACTGAAAAAACTTTAGCTTGTCATCTCTAGGATTTGAGTTCGAGTTTGGAGTCTTCCACTCAAACCCTATAGTATAATGTAGCCGAATATGGTCTTCTACACGGTGTGGGTGGTGACCGCTGAGGTAGAATCCGTTATTAGTTGTGAATGAAGAGAATTGACTTAGATGATTTATTAAGTTTAAATCAGCATCCTCATTTAGTTAAGAGGTTATTGTTGATCTTAGTGGATAATTTGTAAATAGCACTGTAAATATTAAAAATTTTTGGGGTAAGGACGTATATGTTGTTAATAAGCGGGGATGAATTCAAATGTATGGAGGTAATGGAATAAAGCGAAAAGAAAGGAACATAAAATGTAAATGGGGGAATTGGGGATGGATGAAGTCAGTTTTTTTTTTGTCGAAAGTTAAATATCATTAATTATAACATAAAATACACTTGGATAGATGCTAGAGTTGGTAACTCTAGGACTCCAAGAAAATTACAAATACTCAAATAAGAAGAACATAACACAGTGAACATATAGGAGAGACTAAACAATCTAACAAACCGAAGTAAATACTGATACCGGTCTTCCGTGGAGCTAAATCCCATATAAGGGTACTAGATCTACAACAATACTAAAAGAGTAAGAAGATGAACTAGAGAAGTGGGGGGGTTCACCATGGATGGTGAAGGAACCATCCATGGCAACCCCCATTTTGAATTTTGAAGAAGAGAAAAACTAGAGAGAAGGAGGAGCCTCTCTCACTAGAATTTGAAATTTGAACCCACTTTTGAAACCTAAAAAGAAACGAAATGAAGGATGAAGTCAGTTTTGTCTGTGAAGTACTGATGTGTGTATGCAGCAGCATGGCTTTTGAATAGTTCACATCAAAGGAGAAAGGACAAACTTAAGGAAACAAAAAAAAAAAGAAGTCAAAATGGGATTTTGCTTTGCTAATGTTTCTCGCCTGCCGTTGTTGATAAAAGCGACCAATATGTTTGAAGTTTCAACTTTCAAGTCAGTCTGTCACGACAAATAAATATATCAACATTATTTATTACTATCATTATGGATGCCGTAACCAACCTTATAATTATCTTTGTTGTTGCCCTTGGCCCCCTAAAAGCAATAAATACTGTATTACTCTTTGCAACCCTTTTTTTTTCTTTTTCTTTAACATCCTTCCTTCCTTCCTGGCTGGCTAGAATTGGGATTTAAGAATGCAACATCCGCACCTTGAAGGCTGAAGGTGTTTTTTTTTTTTTTTTTAAAAAAATGAAGGTCAATCTTTTATCATGTCTATTTCTAGATCCAAATTTAATTGTTGCATAATAATATATAGGCAGTGTAATTTAGTCAGTCCAGCTTTCCGGCAAAATCAGTAACAACAATTTTTTTAAAATAAGAAGGATTCAAGAAGGGGAGGAGGAGGGAGGACTGAGAAGGAGTCGTGGATTTGACCAGAAAGATTATTATTAGAAAATAAATAGATTATAGATATTGTTTATAAAATTGTAATCAATGTTCCTTTCCTTCCTTCCTTCCTTCTTCATCCTTTAATTTTTTCCATATCATCCCATCCCCATCAACTTCATCAAATTAGTCAACGGTCAGCATGGACCTTTACACACTTATATCTCATCTCATCACACGTTACCCTCCTCCTCCTCCTCCTCCTCCTCCATTTCTTTTGCTGTTGCTGATCATTCTTTCTTCCTCTGCTTGTCCTATGGGAGAAGCACAAGCAGAAGATTAAAGACAACACGTACACCACTAAATTAAGCCTACCGCACAGAACCAATGGGAAACTGCTGCAGGAAACCTGTCCAGTGTGCCCACGCTTCTTCCACTCAGCTTTCTTCCGGTCAGTCCCCTCCTCTCTTCCTTCTTTTTCTTGTTTTTTTTGAATGAATATGCAATCCTCCTCTGTTCCACTTCTAATACATGCAATTTTTACATTACATACGGATTTCAGCTGTTTGTTCTGCTTGAAACATCATATATACATATATACCAACAACAACAACAACAACACATGATATATATGGCTCTGCTCACTTTTGAATGATTCTGGTTCCACAGGAATCACGTGCATGTTGCAATCATTCAATTTCTCCATTCATCAAAGTTTGATTCACTCATAAGAATGCAAGCTTAGAGTTCCTAACTGGACCCAAACTGAAATATTAGAAGACCAACAACCACCAAAGCTTTTAATTTTCCTGTTTTCATGAGGCATCAATAGAGAGAAATAAATAAATAAATAAAAACTGTTCTGCTCCCTGAATTATGGAATTTCAAAGAAGTAATTAATACACAGATTACGTTACGGGGGGGGTGATAACTTTAATTAAATATGACTCTTATGGCAAAATGGGTTTACTCATATATATGATGATGATGACTGTTATGGCGGCAATCATATTGACACCAGCTTTCTTTTTCTTTCTTTTGCATTTTATGCTTTTTCAGGGATTACAAAGCCTAACGCTGAGTTGAAGCAAGATTCAGTTACCCCAAAGTTGGGAAACTCCAACTCCAACAAGTTGAAGGAAGATCCCAGGTTATCTTCTGGGTCAATACGCTCCTCCTCATCGGGGGATCACTCCAACAAACCCCCACTGTCATCCAACCTTGACCCATCTGTGCCCAGCAGCACCCTCAAGTCTTTTAGCTTCAGCGATCTCAAGAATGCCACCAAGAACTTCCGTTCCGAAACATTGCTTGGAGAAGGAGGCTTTGGGTGTGTTTTCAAAGGTTGGATTGATGAGAACACTTTAGCTCCCGCCAAACCTGGATATGGGGTTGTTGTGGCCGTCAAGAGACTCAAGGCAGAGAGCTTTCAGGGCCACAAGGAGTGGCTAGTATGTGATCAACTATAGCACTATATATATATATACCCCTGTTAAATGTTATTGATCATATATAATATATATATATATGTTCCTCTCTTCCATTCTGCACTTCTAAATTCTTTTTCTCTTCTCTCAATCCGGCAGGCAGAAGTAAATTATCTAGGTCAGCTTCGTCACGGGAATCTAGTCAAACTCATTGGGTATTGTCTGGAGTCTGACAACAAACTTCTAGTTTATGAGTTCATGCCAAAAGGAAGCTTGGAGCAGCATTTGTTCAGAAGTAAGTAGATTTGCCCCTTTTTTTCCCCAGATTTAAGAAAATATATACTTAAAAGCATTTAGTATGGTTTCCTGTATTTATATACTGTAATTACATATGATCGTGGTTCCTAGAGTAGACTCAATGTATTTGTTTCCCTGCAAGAATAGCTTCATGTGCTCTTTTATACTCTGGGGGAACCTTTTTACCTAACTGAAGTTGCTTCACTTTTTCAACAATTGCTTGTTTTAGTTTGTGTTTAATCAATGTTTTCCCCTGTTACTTTTTTTATTAAAAGCCACATAATTTATCTCCTGTATTTCATCTAATCCGGTAATGAACAAACTATGTATATATTGATCCTGTATCTGTAGAAGGAGTTCAACCAATCACTTGGACGACAAGGATGCAGATTGCAATTGATGTAGCAAGAGGGTTGTCATTCTTGCACGGTCTAAATCCCAATGTAATCTATCGTGATCTCAAGGCATCCAATATTCTTCTGGATTCGGTATGGTGAAAACTAAACCCATCACCTCTGTTTAATTATGTGCATGGTGATATAGATAGAGTAGAGTGTTAGCGAGTGGTTGTGTGAGTTGCACAGGTTAATTTGACGGGGATTCCAAAAACACTAATTGCAGGATTACCATGCGAAGCTTTCAGATTTTGGTTTAGCAAGAGATGGTCCAACCGGAGACAATACTCATGTTTCCACCAGAGTGGTGGGAACTCGGGGTTATGCTGCACCTGAATATGTAGCTACAGGTCAGTTTCTGGCTACCATCCCCATAAAAAAAAAAAAAAAAAGAAATTCCAACACACATCATCATGATGTACGCAGCTCGCCGTATGAAAAAGATAAATTTAAATTGGCAGATGAAATCCAATGGTTAGACTTAGAACAACTGCTTTGAAAAGAACTTCCCAACTGCAGAGCTAGCTGTGGTCAATTTTAAGTACAAGAGAGAATTTATTCAATAAACTAAAACTGCAGTACTATATATGCTACTTTCTTTCTTTCTTTTGATGAAAGGTTTTGGTTTGCATTTTTAGAAAATTGAAATTTCTCTGAGCTAGTGATGGGGGATTCTAGTTAACTAATTCTGGAGAATTAAACCGAGCAGGTCACTTGACTCCAAAGAGCGATGTGTACAGCTTTGGAGTTGTATTGTTAGAGTTGTTATCTGGGAGGAGGGCAATGGATGACGAGAGGGTTGGGTTCGCAGAAGAAACACTGGTGGATTGGGCAAAGCCATTCCTGAGTGACAGCAGGCGAGTTTTGAGGATAATGGACACAAGGCTGGGGGGTCAATACTCCAGGAAAGGGGCACAAGCCGCAGCTGTACTTGCACTCCAATGCCTTAGCTTGGATCCCAAGAATAGGCCACCCATGGCTGATGTCGTGGCCACATTAGAAAGACTGAACAGCACAAAGGATGTCAGTAATAAAGCACTCCTGCAGCCTCAGAGTCAGAGTCAGAGCCAGACCAAATTGGAACATCATGGCGGGATTAAGCATATGAGCAGTCCGCACAGGATCATGTCCAGACCAACTGCAACTGTGTCATGAATGAATGGATATCAATATATAATTGTGTTACAGGAGGAGGGATCAAGTTCCATTCCATACTACAGAGACCGGTTTTGAAGCTTTGAGAGCATCTTTGATAAAGCTAGCTAGCCATATACACCATACGAGATGAGAAATTGTATACCTAGTATATATACAATTTGTTTGGTTTGGTGGGTTCAGTTTTGCAGATATATAAAGTTGATGTAATATTGTGATTCATCATACTCACTTTGAGGACCATTTTCGTGGTCCATTCTACCTATAGCTTACCTTTGTGTATACAACAGGTACATACATCTTCATTTGCCTCAACTTATGAAAGCAGGATTTGTTAGTGGCTTCGTTTTGACAAACAAATTCATTAACTCATCGCGGATGAACCCCCTCTGGAATCTGGATCAATATACACAGTTTCTCTGTCGTTTTCCTTCCTAAACACACCAAAGAAAAGAAGATGCACCTGAGCAACCAGCACCTGGCTTGAGTAGATCACATTCTTAATTTTTCCTACTAATGAAGAAGAGTTAATGGCAAACTAATAATTGGGCTTATAGCAGCAAAGTTGTTGTTGTCCACCAGGAGAAAAGAAGACACACGTGCTTTTTTTTTTTTTTTGGACAACAACACCAATTTTGATACGATAAAGCTCAATTAGGCCCATGATATAAGCCCAAAGACAAAGCTAAGGACTCCATCATAAAGAAGGCCCATGTAGAGAGGTTTATTGACACCAAGCCCAATTCAAATACCCTCTATAAATTAAATACTCCGAGCCTGGCTAAAAGTGCTAGATCATTGCATTTAGAAGCACAGCGATCCAACCTGGCAATTGTCTTGCCAGATGAATTTTTCTTTTTTTTTTTGTGTAATTAATTACTAGATCCAATACAGAATGCCTCCACTAATCTAGTTTGAGCCATGTCATCTTACTTACTAGTATATGCATCCTTGGCAAACAGGGTATAAGCCTTTCCATCGCTATTTTGAAAATCAATGTAATCCCAAAACCCTACATACACAAAGATATATTATGGAAAGTCTTAATTTTTTCCAGTTATACGAAAAAAAGGAAATATATAGGAATTAATTAATACAATGCACCCAGAAGACATACCTTTCTTCCTACATTCAAAGTGCTCTTTTGTAACACACACATTTTGACCCCGTGAATTCCGGTTTATTTTTGACTCACCCCTTGAACTTTTTTTTTTCGTCAAATGACCACCTGAACTCCCAATTTGATGCAATTAACCACTTCCATCCATGGACACATGGATTCCGTTACTTGCACTAACGGAATATTCCTTGCATATGACACGTTGCAGCACCATAATCGTTCAATAATTTTTTATTCTTTTTTAACAAAAAATACAAAATAAAAATATTTATATCAAAGAAAATAACTATTTAATAATTTTGTTTATTTTTATTATTAAAAAAAAACAAAATAAAAAGGAAATAATAAAAAAATTTACCAATTAATTGGTAATTATTATTCCATAAAAATATGGAAAGCTCCCATTAATTGGTATAAAAATAAAAAATACCTAAATTTTAGGAAATGAATAATTATTATTTTCTTAATAATATGGAAAGCTCCCATATTTTGGTAAAAATTTAAAAAAAATACCTAAATTTTAGGAAATTAATAATTATTATTCCCTAAAATATAGAAATCAATGAGATATTTTCATTTTTTTAGGGAATAATAATTATTAATTTCCTAAAATTTAGGTATTCTTTTATTTTTATAAAAATTAATAGGATTTTTTTATATTTTTAGGGAATAATAATGATTAATTTCCTAAAATTTAGATTTTTTTTATTTTTATACCAATTAATAAGAGCTTTTCATATTTTTAGGGAATAATAATTATTTGGATCGGATCTGTACCTCCTCAGCATGGAAACATGAAACACATCATGAATCCGGGACAACTCCTCTGGTAAGGATAGTCTGTATGCCAAGGGTCCGACCCTTTCCACAATCTCATAGGGTCCAATGTATCTGGGACTCAGCTTCCCTCTTTTCCCGAATCTGATAACACCTTTCCACGGTGCAACTCGGAGGAAAACTCGTTCTCTCACTTGGTACTCCATCTCCCGGCGATGCTTATCAGCATAGCTCTTCTGTCGGTCCTGTGTTGCTCTCATACTCTGCTTAACTACCTGAATCTTGTCAACAGTCTGCTTAACCAAATCTGGTCCCACAATCAAACGGAGACCTTCTTCATCCCAACATACTGGGCTTCGGCATTTCCTTCCGTAAAGAGCCTCAAACGGTGGCATGCCGATGCTGGAATGAAAACTGTTGTTGTAGGCGAACTCCGCTAAGGATAAATACTGATCCCAACTTCCAGTGAAATTAAGAGCACAAGCCCTCAACATGTCCTCCAGCGTCTGGATAGTCCTCTCTGACTGTTTGTCGGTCTGAGGATGGAATGCAGTACTAAAACTCAGCTTCGTCCCCAAAGCTGCTTGCAGACTCTTCCAGAACCGTGATGTGAATCTCGGGTCTCTGTCTGAGACTATGGACTTAGGAATCCCATGTAGCCTCACAATCTCTGCAACATACAGTTTCGCCAACTTATCCAAAGTATCTGTCTGTCGGATGGGAAGGAAATGAGCTGATTTTGTAAGTCGATCAACGATAACCCAGATGGCATCATGCTGTCTCCGGGTCAACGGTAATCCAACTACAAAATCCATGCTAATCATCTCCCACTTCCACTCTGGCACTGGCAAAGATCTCATCTTCCCTGCTGGAGCCTGATGCTCGGCTTTCACTTGCTGACAAGTGATACATTTAGCCACATACTCGGCTACATCCTTCTTCATACGTGGCCACCAGAAATGACTCTTCAAATTCTGGTACATCTTGGTGCTTCCAAGGTGCATATCATACGGCGTCATATGTCCCTCTTTCAGAATCTGACTGCGTAGATCACCAACACTGGGTACACATAGACGTTTCCCCAACATCAATGCACTATCCTCAGCTATGCGAAACTTATCTTCCTTCCCACTACGGACTGCTTCCTTCAGCTTGATCAAGTCAGGATCTCCATCCTGTAACTCCACAATCCAACCTCTCAAGTTAGACTTGACTTCAATATGAGTCAACAAAGCTCCTGTCTCATCCACTGACAAATCAACTCCCATTTTCCTTAACTCGATGAGTGAGGACATCGAGTAGGTCGTGGAAGCATCTTCTGGCTGTCTCCGACTCAAAGCATCTGCTACAACATTAGCTTTTCCAGGGTGATACTTAATAGTACAATCATAATCATTCAGCAACTCAACCCAACGTCTTTGTTGTAGGTTAAGCTCCTTCTGAGTCATGATGTACTTAAGACTCTTATGATCTGTGAAGATCCGGCATCTCTTTCCAAACAGATAATGTCGCCAAATTTTCAAAGCAAGGATCACTACGGCCATCTCCAGATCATGTGTCGGGTAGTTCTTCTCATGTGGCCTCAACTGCCTCGAAGCATAGGCAATCACTCGGCCTTCTTGCATCAGAACTGCTCCCAAACCAAGACCTGAAGCATCACAAAACAGCACGTACTCTACTCCTGGCTTAGGTACTGTCAAAACTGGTGTTGTTGTCAACTTCTTCTTCAGTTCATCAAAACTCTACTGGCAGGCATCACTCCATACAAAGGTTTGATCTTTCCTCAATAACTTGGTCATGGGACTGGCTATCAAGGAAAAACCTTCAATGAATCTCCGGTAATATCCTGCAAGGCCAAGAAAACTCCTGACTTCGGGTACTGTCTTGGGCGGCTCCCACTCCAAAACAGCCTTCACTTTAGCAGAGTCAACCTTAATCCCATCCCCGGATACAACATGTCCAAGGAATGCAACTTCCTCAAGCCAAAACTCACACTTGCTAAACTTGGCATACAACTCCTTCTCTCGTAGCCTCTGTAGCACTACCCTCAGGTGCTCCTCATGTTCTTCCCTACTCTTGGAATAGATCAAGATGTCATCGATGAAGACTACCACAAACTTATCCAAGAACTCATTCAAGACCAAGTGCATCAAGCACATGAAAACTGCAGATGCATTGGTCAAACCAAAAGGAACTACTGTGAACTCAAAATGCCCATACCGAGTACGAAAGACCGTCTTCGGTATGTCCTTCTCTGCAATCCTGACCTGATGGTAGCCAGATCGAAGATCAATCTTAGAGAACACTGTAGCTGCCTGTAGCTGATCAAACAGGTCATCAATCCTGGGAAGCGGGTACTTGTTCTTCACTGTCACATTGTTCAGCTGTCGGTAGTCCACGCACATCCGCAAACTACCATCCTTCTTCTTCACAAAGAGGACTGGTGATCCCCAAGGTGATGTACTGGGTCTGATGAAACCCTTCTCAAGTAGCTCATCCAACTGCTTCTTCAACTCCTGGAGTTCTGTCGGTGCCATCCGATATGGTGCCATCGAAATAGGTGTCACTCCTGGCATCAAATCGATGGTATACTCGACTTCTCTGTCAGGTGGCAATCCTGGCAAATCTTCTGGAAACACATCTGGGAACTCCCTCACAACTATGTGTCTTCCAAAACTGGAGTCTGAACTTCTTCACCCTTGACATGGGTCAACAAAGCATCTGGATCCAATGGCTTCATTCCCACATCCTGGTGAGCATAGATACTACATGTAGCAGCAGCTCTCCTAATACCTGTCAACAAGATCTTATGTCCAGCTTCGAAAGTCAACAACACTTCCTTGGTGCGACAGTTCACCATGGCACTGTACTTGGACAACCAATCCATCCCAAAAATGATGTCGAAACCTCCCATATTCATCACAATCAACCGTGCAAGAAATACCTCGCTATTGTATGAAAGCGAAACATCTCTGCACACATGGGTTAATCTGACTACTATACCCGCAGGTAACCTAACCCTCATTGGACAAGCTAAACTCTCTCCCATACAGTTATGTAGTATTGCAAAGCTCTGAGCAATAAATGAATGTGTGGCACCAGGGTCTATCAATGTATAAGCAGTACTACCAAAAACTGTAAAGGTACCTGCTATAACATCAGCATTCTCTGGATCCTCCTCAGCGGTGATCACAAATGCTCTCGGCACTGCAGTACTCTGGTTCGTGGCTGACTGGGTCCTAGCAGGAACAGCTCCACGTCCTCGACCTCGGCCAGCTCCAGAACCACTGGGAACACTAGCTACTGAAGCTTGTACCGTCTGAACAGGTGCTGAACCTCCAGATCTCCCCAACTTGGGACAATCATAACGGTAGTGCCCAACTTCGTTGCACTCATAACACCTCACCTGAGACAGAAGAGGTCTCGGGCGAGCACTCCAGGATGAAGTCCCTCCAGACTGAGTCCAAGTTCTGCCTCGGTTGTTGTAGTTGTTATTCCATCCACGTCCCTGACTCCCTGGTATGAACTGGCTCTGTCCGTATCCTGACCGGTTCGCTGGTGTCTGGAACCTCTTGTTCTGTCCCCCAGAACTCTGTGCAGCATGCCTCTTACGGATCTCCTGCTGCTCCCTATCATTGCCCAGCCAGATAATCTCGGCTCTCAGGGCATCTGTCAGCATATCCTGGTAAGTCTCGTAGACCTTGCACCCCATAACTGTCTGGATGCCAGATCGAAGACCATCCCAGAAACGTTTGCATCTGGCCTCCGGAGTAACTACAAACTCACTGGCATAGATGGACAAGCGGTTGAACTTGACCTCATAGTCATTGACCGTCTGATCTGGTCCCTGTTGCAGTCCCAGAAACTCCCGTCTCAACTGGTCCTGGTATGCCTCAGAAACAAACTTCCTCCGGAACATCTCCATAAACTAGGTCAACGGCATAGTGATGGGTGCCGGCATGTCCCTGGAGGTAGACTCCCACCAATCAACAGCATCTCCTCGGAACATGGCGGCGGCATATCTGGCCCACCTGTCGTCCCGGCATGTCAGCTTCAGCATAACCCTGTTTGTCTGTCTGAGCCATCGATCAGCATCCTGTGGTGTAGTGACACCGGTGAAGATCTCGGCCCCAAGCTTCTCCAGCTTTATGTACACTGGATCCTCAACTGGTCCCTGGTTCTCCTGCTCTCGAGCTTCCATAGCTGCGATACGAGCATCTTTGGCATCTTGCCTTCGTAGAATCTGAGTGACCACATTCAATATCTGCGTAGGATCTCCCATCGGAACATTCGGAAGTTGTTCTGGACCTCCCGCAACTTGCTGCGGTTGATCCACTGATACCTGATCATCATCTAAATGACCTTCAGCTTACTAATTTCCTCCAACCGGATCCATTCGTACTTATATGAGAATGTATATGAATGCATGTCATATCATGTCGTGACAAACTTATGCACAAACAAACAATCATGCAACCACAGTTATGTCCCTAATGACCTACTGCCTGCTCCGCTACCAAACTGAAGCGCCCCGACCCATATTTACCGTACAGGGTAAACACGTGCCAGAACTGTTCTTACTACAGTAGCAGACAGTACATACAAAATAAAATACAACACACGCAAACCACAATTACAATATTCGTCACCCGATCTCGGGGACCATTATTCAAGCCAACACTCCAATCTAATCAACATCAGATATAATACAACAGCTACAGCAATTTCACAATAGAAAGACAAGCAGCGGAAGACTAAAATGCAGATGCAGCGGTGTATGGATCCGGGTCAGGTGGAGAAGTAAGCAGCAGCCAACGAACATCGTACCTGAACTACGATCAACCAAACCTACGGGATGAAACCCCGCAGGCGAGGGGTGAGTCCGAAGCGCTCACCGACGAAAGATAAACAAAGATATATTCAACCATAATACTTTCGAAGTAAACACAACAATCATAACATTAAGCTCAAACGTTCACAACACAAGAAAATTACCATAACAACTATACCAAGACCAAAGGAATGCTTAATTATTTTTATTACCAATTTTATCTTCCGGGCCCCGTCACTGGACAAGCTAGGGTCGTACCTGGTTATTAACTAATTCCGGATGCCAGGCCCCACCACAATCCGGGATCAACATCCCATATCACAAATCCGGGATCAACATCCCAATATCTCAAATCCGGGATCAACATCCCAATATCACAAATCCGGGATCAACATCCCAATATCACAAATCCGGGTCAACACCCCAACCAACTAACCCTCTGGCCATGACACCACAGAACTAGTCTCTAACCATCTAGTCGTACCACTACTTTCCAAGTGACAAATATATCATCATCTCAAGTTCCAGTTCGATCCATTACTCTTTCATTAATTTCCCAATTTCTAATATCTCAGATTAATTCCACAGACTCAATCTCATGACACAAATTATTCGAAATTAACAGCTCAGCATTATTTCCAACATGTTATACACCAATCCATCACAATCCAACAACAGTATTAATAATTCCAAAACAATCAAGTAACAGTCAATAATTATTCTAGCAGATCAATCTAGCAACAAAATACACAAACAACAAAGAAACACACACAGCATTACGGGCACATATCAGGGTTTATCCATCCTCACCTTAGCCGATATCAAGTTTGGAACTGTCCAACTGACTCCAAGTTCGGCTCCTCAGGTATTAGCTCGTTATCAACTCCTATATCAAACATATAATATGCACATATAAGATGGTATGCTCATGCTTGGCTATTACTATAAACCATAAAAAAAATAACTAACGCGCTAACTCGGTACTTTCCCGGGTTATTTCATTCTCTTCGTCATTCACCATTTATTTCCAGGGTCCAAAATAGTACTATATTTATTCCTATTCCCGGTTATTATTCCGGTACAATACCTATTATGTAATACTCTTCTCAAAATTATTATAACTCACTTTGTATTTATATTCTCCACAATTATTTCCCTCTTAACAATTATTTTATATCCTATATATTTTCCAAAATCAATTTTTCATAATCCATGCACTTCTCCAAAATTTATATTTTCCATTGGCTCCATAATTATATTTTCCTAAGATCCCCAAAATGTTGTTTTCACAATTCATTTTTAATTCCAAGTTTATTTCTCAAAATTATATTTTCTTCTTTTTTTTATTTATTTTTCGGACTGGGCCAAGTCCAAGCCCAAATCCAAGTGTTTAGCCCAACTCGTACCAAGCCCAACACCCTAGACCAAAAACCCAAGCCCACTAGCCCTTGACAACCCAACCTTCACTCGGCCCGAATCCAAAGGCACGACCCGGCCCATGACCCAAACACGGACGGGTCTGCCTACCTCGCAAACGGGTCATGCCCATCCATAAACGGGTGGCTCACCTGGGTGGGTCGACGACGGTGGTGCGAGCAGGTGCAGGTGAAGGCGACGTTGGGAGAAGACGGCGTCGAGCAGAATGGCAGCGTGAGGAGAGGAAGACGCCGCGGCTGTTGGTGTGCGACCCGGTCGCCTCCGGTCGTGGGTCGCCGTGTGTGGAGAGGAGGAAAGGAAGGACAGTCCGTCGGCCCTTGGCTGTAGTTGGCGCGTCGATCTGCTGTAGTGGGAAGACGGCTGCGACGGCAGGGAGGGAAAGGAGAAGGTGACTGGTGACTCGGTGGCGTGGTGATGGCGGTCGGTGTGTGGCCGGCAAATGAAGAAGAAAGGAAGAGGAGGATGGGTTGCTGCCAAAACTACGTAGTTTTGGCGGCTAGGTAAGTGTTTTGGTTTTTTTTTTTTTAGAGTTTAGTGTATAGCTAGTGTTTTGCAGATTTGTTTTGCAAGAAGGAAGTGAGTTGGTTCGTGAATTTGCAGAGCAGGGTATTGCTGGTGATGGTTGGTGTGTGTGTGTGATGAGGCAGAAAGAAGAAAACAAAGGGTTAAAATAAACTGGAAGCGTGCAGGAACTGATCACGGGTTGCAACTGGCCATTCACATGCTCACAGTGAATGGCGGCTGCGGCCTCGACACTGTGCAACATGTGAAGCGGGTTCCGTTTGGACCAGAAAATATTAATAATACCCCCTCGACTTAATTCTTGGTCCGATAATTCGAGGTTAAACCTGACTTTTCTCGACATTCCTGGACCCGAAAAATTCCAACTTTGGTCCGGAAATTCCGCAGAAAAATCCCGAGCGTGGGACAGTGCTCGGTTTCGGAATTCGAAGCATAAATTACCGTTAATTAATTATTCAAAATTAATTTTGATGGTAAATACGGTAAAATTAAATTATTACAGTCGGTAAAAATATGAAAATTACCCGGGCTGTTACAATTATTTTCTTTGATATAAATATTTTTATTTCGTATTTTTTTGAAAAAATAATAAAAAATTATTGAACAGTTATGATGCTGCCACGTGTCATCCATCCCAATATTCCGTTAGTGCAAATAACGGAATCCATCTACCCTTGGACGGAAGTGGTTAATTGCATGAAATTGGGAGTTCAGGTGGTCATTTGACGAAAAAAAAAGTTCAGGGGGTAAGTCAAAAATAAACTAGAATTGAGGGGGTCAAAATGTAATTAACCCCACACACACATATATATAAGAATTGTACTTTGTAACAAGGTTATCAAAACCGGACCGGTTCGACCAGTTAACCGGGTTCAACTGTCTTTTTAGCAAAGCCCCGGTCCGATTCACTGGAAAAAACCCCTTGGTTATATAACCGCTTTGAACCGGCCGGTTTTTAAGGTTTTTTGGGCAACCGGCCGGTTTTTTAAGGTTTTTGCCCGGTTATTCCGGTTGGCAGCCGGTTGGATCAATTTATCTTTTTTTTAAGAAGGTTGTTATTTTTTTTATGTTATTTTTCAGCCTTTAAATGTAAAAATAGGAAAACGGTTGAACCCCGGTTTTATTTGATCGACTACCTTCGCCGGTTCGCTGCCCGGTCCGGTTTTCAAAACCTTGCTTTGTAACACTTGATTGATATATGATTTCTTGTGTGCTGTGCAGCATCAAATTTTGTTCCATGCTATTAAAAAACCCTTCTAGGTATATATTATAAAAATAATACAATTTGTCCAGTTCACATATATTTTCCAAAAATGAATATTTATAACTTATATGGAAGAAAATAAAATATTTAACAAGATTTCTGTAATATATAAATTAATTTGCAATAAAATAACGTCTCACCATTTATTCCAACAGAAGCTTGTCAGTTAATTTTTTGGATAGAGGGCAAGTAGAATGATACATCATACATCCTAACTGAACCTTATCACTTGATAGTTAATTGATTTTTATATTTACAAGATTTTGTTAGATGAGAATTAACAAGAGGTGTGGAGATATATATCTACATTGTCTATCAAAAAAATATCTACATTTGGGAAAGAACATTTTCAATTTTTTTTTAAAAGAGAAAAGAAGATATCACCCTGCTCTATGTTTTTGTGATAAAGGAACTCAGTATCATGATCTTCAGCTGCTTATAAAACAAAATCTATATGTTGGTAATTTCTGCAGTCTTGTAAAATTAGAATGGCCATTCTAGCTTAGCTGAGTTGCTTAACCTATCATGGGAAGAAACTAGAAAGAGCATTCATGGATATAATATAAGTATATAACGGACGACGACGCCAAACAAGTATATATGCTTATAACATATCATCACTCAGATGTGAACCGATCAAATCGAAAGGAGGATGACAACAGAAAACAAAGACAAAGGAAAAAAAAAGGTACTTAGCTACTTTCTGAAAGTACATTCAAAGCAAAGCACAGCACAGGCTAGCTAGTTACAAATAATGAATACACCACTACCAACAAAGCAACATGAAATGATATAAGATCCCCAAAGGATAGCTGCAAAGCTAGCTAGGTGTACGTAGTAGGATTTTTTGCTGATCAAAATATATGAAAAAAAATCTAATCAGCAGGATCGTGCACATAAGGCATGTTAAGATCTAAGCCTAAAATCCTATCAGTGTGCTGCTGCTGATTATTGGGTTCTTGTGCAGCAGCAGCAGGAGCAGCATGAGGATTAATTATTGGTGGTATAACTGCAGGAGGGAAGACCTGATTAATATTATCAGATGGAGGCTTGGGGATGATGAGGGCGGGGGCATTACTATTGGAGTGGCATTTTTTATGGCCGCCAAGTGCCTGACCTGTGGGGAATGTCTTGTTGCAGGTATCGCATCTAAACGCAATACCAGAACCAGATTTGATCAATACTACTGCTGATGAACCATCATAATATTCCTGATGATGATTATCTGAAGATGATGATGATGAGCCAATTACACTCCTACTACTCATGATCATATGAGAAGAAGTACCTGCAGCAGTCATCACACGTTCTTCTTGGGTCGTGGTCCTCCTCTTAGAAGAGGAATTGGCGCAGGTAGTAGTGGTGCAACCTCCTTGGAGACCGCATGAACAACAAGGCGTAGAAGCAGCAGCAGCAGCACCACCACTGGCCTTTATAGACGACTTTGCTGCACGAGCATTGTCATTATTAAACTCCTGAATCCTTTTCCTCCTCCTCATCATCTCCTTCCTTTCCAACTTTGGCATCCTCAGCTTGGAGATTTCAACGTCGTCGTCTTCGTCCAAGGCATCATCATCAACTCCTCCTCCTCCTCCTCCTTCTGATGATCTCTCTTCTTTCTTGGCCTTCTTGAAATACTTGAATCTACCCCCGGCAGGAGGAGAAGGAGAACCGTAATAATCATCATCATGGGCGTGGGCGTGGGCGTGGGCAGGAGAAGCTGGTTCAACATGATCAAATCTGAGCTTCTTGGGTGAGAAGAGGCTTACTTGTTGGGGAAAAGCAGTATTGTTGTCGCGCTTGTGGTGATGATCAGAGGATGATCTGGTGCGAGTGTCACGGGAGAGGGAGATGAGATTGTGAGCAGCCAGAGTGACTGAATAACTGGAGTATGAACAAGGTCGGCCACGCCTTTCCTTCTTGGACCAACCGGACCCGGATGATGACAAGGATGCTTCCAGATCGAGATCAAGACATGAAGATGAGGAGTATGAGTAGTACCCTTCATGATGATGATCGGGAAGAAGCAACACCTGCTGCTGCTGCTCAGCTGCTGATATTGATGGAGATGGAGATGGAGATGGGGGTGGCAGCGGAGCTTGCATACCCCTCCAGGACCTGTCAGGATGGAACCTCATATGACCGAACAGGGAATTCATGGATCCGAATTCTTTGCCGCAGATGGAGCACTTGGGGATTCCATCGTCTTTCACCGTTGCTCTAACACACTTGACAGCTGGTCTTGACCTTTGTATCTTTTTCTGAAGCTGCTTACCTAATCTGGATTTGGGGTTTTGATGATCATCATCATCATCAGGATCATCATCACGAACACCAGAAGACTTCTTGAGACGACGGGCTTCTTCCCTCATAAGCTTGAGATGATGCCTTTTGTGGCCACCCCATGCCTTCCCCGACGAAAAAGTCTTCCCACAATACTCACACACACGAGCTCCATTATTATTACTACTACTGTTCTGATTGTTGTTGTTGTTGTTTGGTCTTCCTCCTGCAAGTACTCCAGCTGCTGCCCCGGCGGTCACAGGTCTTGCTGCAGGAACACGTACCAAATCATCAATATCGTCTTCATGATCTTCTTCTTCTGCTTCCCTCTTAATCATGGTCTGATGATCAGGAATCTTGATCTTTATTATGGAGATCTTGTTCTTGTTGTGATCTGCAGCTGGCGGCTGCTTCTGATCTTGATCATCCATCCTCATTGCATCTATATATACCTAGACCTAGCTATATGTATGTATATATACCTGATCAGATGGTAGCAGCTATAGCTATAGCTTTGATTGGGGAATTGTTGTGAACTGGAGATGAATAGTAAAAAGAATTGTTTTTGTTTTGCTGAAAGTGTTTGTTTGATTTTTTTGGGGAAGCTGAAGCAAGTAAAGAAGGAACAGAGGAAGAAAAGAGGTGACAGGTTAGGGTTTACAAAGATAGGAGTAATAAAAGAATAACAGGAGGATACGGAACTTGAAAGAGCTTTTTAGGAGGGTTAATAGCGCCTTAGCTAGCTATATCTCAGGGAAGAACACAAAAGAAAAGGAAGAAACCTCTTTAGATTGGATAGACAGAGATCATTCTGTGAGGATATCTCGAAACTTTAGGTGTCATTATGTCACCCTCCCCCCTCTCCTCTCCCCTTTTAATTATTTCTAGATTTCCTTTAATGTAACAGATTTCTTTCTTTCATTCCTTCCTTCCTTCTTCTTCTCCTCCTTCTTTGTTTTTCATTTTTTTAATTAATTTATTTATGCCAAAAAAGAAATCTCTTTGTATTTATTTATTTAGTTGTTTGTAAATATTAATATATAGTAGATATTAATATAACTTCTCATCACACGCTAACAACAAATAAAAACTAAAACCCCCTTCGTTTCGGTTTCCCATATCCGCCGGTACTACTACTACTGCTGCTTGCCTCACTTAATTATCCTCCCCACTCTGGTCAAACTCTTTTCCTATTTCTTTCTAACTTTATATTTTTCCCTTTATTAATTGTTTTACTTAAAACGATGCGATCTCCTCCTCTGATTATTCTCCCACTCCACTGATTGGGTATACGTATAGTGTGTGTCACACAAAACAATTTCTTCACTAAATTAACCAGAAGCACCCCATCGATTAAACTACCAAACATGCATTACTCACTACACACACTGTTAATTTCAAACTTCCTTCTTCTCAAATTCATATATAATTACTAGCCAAAAAAATGAATACCAATTCTCTTCATCCATCAATATTAATCTATAAATAATAATTCAGATTATGTATCCATATCATCATCGGCTGCAAAGTCTTTCTTGAATTATACTCTCATCATATCATTTCTCCCTTATTCTTTTTTTTTTTCCTTTCCAAATCATTATTTTGAATTTCTTTTTAAAAAAGAAATCCCTAAGAACCATATCTGGATGATAACTAGTGGTACAACAGTTTTTATTTTATGTGAGCTCTCGTTCCTAAACAAACAGTGAATATTGCACACAACGGAAAAGCTAACAAATTAAGCGATCTTAAAAAAAAAAAAAAAAAACCCAACGTAGTATAGTTGGATCTAAATTAAGTTCCAGTTGATCATATAAAACTAGCAAAAGCTCTTACGTTGGTTGGAATGAAAAGTCGGGTCGAGATTCGTTTGGCAAATGCATAAAAATTTATATATATTTGCGGTCATAACATTACAAATGCTTGTTATTTAGAGAGAGTAAACATATAGTTATATTTGTTTTTTTGGTAAAAGAGGTTGTATTAAACTACGATTACACTGTAAAATCTCTTAGCACCCTTGCACCCGATGCATCAGCAATGAGCAAAGGAATGCATGCGTCAGTTGGGGCATCTAAAGAAATTAAAACGTCCTCAACAATTTGTTTAACATTGATTGAAGATTAGCGGCCCGCAAAAATTAAAACACGACTCCTCAGCATCACATAAAAACCGCGATGAACCAGGTCGGAAATTAATTAGCGGGTTATTATTGTGGACCAATCTAATTGGCACAATATGACAATTAATACACCAGATTGCTCGCCGACTTGAAAAATACAAATGGCGGCATGCATACAATGCTTACCATTCCATCCTCCCCCATATAATTTCATAAAAAAAAAAAATTTAAGGAGTTCTTACTTGCTGATGGAAACATAAGAGTAATTCATCAACTAGTCATACCAATGGGAAATTCTTCCCTGTAGTGGTTAAGTTGCTATTACAGATAACACACTTGGGCTCCAAGCTCAACTTTTTAGGGAGGGTGTTAGAAATTGCGCATACTATAGCGTCTTTAGCTTATTCTTTTGATCCAGGAATTACCGCTCCCCTTCAAGTGTAAATAATGTCCTCATGGTAGTGGAAAAGGGGTTGAGGCTTTTTGCGTTTTGATATAATTATGCATGCAGTCTAAGTTTCGACCAAAAGTGAGTAATAAGGATCAAAACAAGTCCGGGAGCCTCAACCATCAGCTTAAATTTTTGGTTGAGATGGGCACTTGACATGATAACAATTATAATGACTAAATGGTAGCATGTTCGAATTCCCACAGCTCCTCCTTGTTGAATTAAAAAACATAAGGTATGGAATGGCCTAATTACCATGCAACCATTTTTTGATTAACTCACCCAAAGGCTAAAATGATTTTTTTAGGTCTGTCTCCCCTAAGTATTGTACATGTATAAGTTTTTCAGTATACGCACCCATAAAAAAGAGTGGCTTGATGGTAAAATATGGAGTTGGCCCCCTTGAGATCTTGGGTTTGACACCCAGCAACACCATTTTCTCACCTTTTTTATAGGCTTGGGCCCCTTCAGCAAAAAAATTTTGGTTGGGCCCCCAAACTTTGCTGGGCTGGCTCCGCCCTGGTCTTCACACAAATATATTATTAACCTAGGCAACAGTCCAATAAAAATCACGTGAAGTGGCTCTACGCAGAGAAAAAGCTTAGAAGCCCATAGAATCTCAGAGAATTGTCCACCACTTACGTGATTTGGTGTAGATAGTTACTACATTACAGGAGAGTCTAGCTAGGGTAACGAACCTCCAGTGTTGGATTGTGTGTAGGTTCAATCTAAGACCTCTTCACTATTATTATAGGGGAGAGGAAGGACTCCAGATTTGAAGCCAATAGGGCACTACACGAGCATATACAGAAGAATTGCTTTGGGAGCTTTCCCTAATCCTCACTTGTATATATTGACTTTGACACCACCGAACAGAACTCAATCTCCTCCACTGTAGCCTAAACCCTGAGTAACTGGGTCTTCTTGTGAGTTCTAGCTATGTACCTTAGGCAACGTAACACAACAAGACGTACTATGTCATCTCTTTTATAGATGTCCTTCGCCCGATGATGAAAGCAAAAAGGCACGAAAGTAAAATAAATGAAACACTTCGAGGGAAACCAGGTCAGATTAAATTTGTACTTTTACTAAACCTTTCTTAAAAGTATTATTTTCAAAGTTGATAAAACGGGTTTGAAAAGATGATACGGACATTCGCAACGATTTTTATATTTCAATGTGACAAATGTGAAACTTAAAATATCCAAAGATATGCAAATATAGAATCCGGAAAACAAAAGCAAGCAAGACTCCGTAAGAAATGGGGTCTGATTAAGGTTGCCATTTCCCGAATTTTCCATCAGAATAAGAAATTGCATATCAAACAAAACCTTTGGAAGAAACATAAGGTAAGAAGATCCACATCCATTAGTGCTTTAATGAGAGACCCAAGGGCAGAGAAGAGGGTGTAAAGCAGAAGGCAGAGGAAACTCTATGTCGATGATCAGTGTTCAGCCGAACCTCAAAAAGACAAACACACGCGAATTGTTCATAAAACCATCTTCAACTCAGAAAACTAGATATAACAAGAAAACAGTAAAAACAGTTTGATGACACACTATCATGAAAATTAATATTCCTGCCTGCCTTGAAATGGCGGCTATGATAAGAAATAATAAAAATGTAAAAGGGAAGGCTTTTGGGGAGGGGAGAGGGGGCCTTTTAGATTTTGTTGAAGGCAACAATGTCGCAGCTCTGGACAAATTCATTGCAGGGCTCGACCGTGAGACGCTCCTCGATGAGGTCATCCACAGAGACGAGGTCATCCACAATGGTGAGCATGATTTGGAGCTTCTTTATCCCATAACCAACTGGGACTAGTTTAGCTGTTGAGAAAACAACAAGAACAACATCATCAGGGATTATATTGTGGTTAGGATAGGAGGGAATTTTAATTCACTCTTACATTTTGTTTGGATAGATGGGGAATGAAGGGGAAGGGAGGGAAAAGGAGGAGAATGGAGGGGAATTTTTAATTTAACCTTGTTTGGAGATTGAAGTTGGTGGAGGGGAAGGGGAATTTTTTAACCTTCATTCCTCTCCATTCCCCTTAAAATGTCTCCCCGAAGATTTGGTGGGGGAATGGAGAGGAGAGAAATTTTAAAACTAAATGATGACTTAAAATTCCATAATTAACCTCTTATATTTTTAAAAAATAATTTATAAATAAGGATATTTATGTAATTTAAAAATATTACCAATCATTGCCTTGCATTCCCTTTAATGAATATATCCAAACAAGTTAAGAGTTAAAATTTTCCCCTCCACACCATTCTCATCCCTTCCCTTCCCATCCATTCCCCTCCCTTCCCTTTCCCTATGTATTCCCAAACAAACTGTTAGAAGGGAATAGAAGAGGAGAGAAGAGAAGGGAACACTGACAAAATGAGAAGAGAAAAGAGTGTATATGTTAAACAGAGAAAATAAAAAGGGTGTATGTACGTACAAGCTCCCCACAAGAGACCAGGCATCTCAACACTCCGAACAGACTCCTCCAGCTTCTTCATGTCCGTCTCATCATCCCATGGCTTAATATCCATGAGAACAGAAGATTTGCCGCCTGCATATCACAACAGTCTCCATTAAAAAACTTTCTTCCTATAGGGATCCAAATCTTGATCATTCACAAAACCAGACAAGACAAAAGAGTAAAGATATTAGGAGAATGGGAGGGAGCTTACTCTCTTTCTTCTTGGAGGAGTCCTTTTTGGATTTCTCCCTCTCCTCGGCAGCCTTCTTTTCCTCCTCTGTCTCATCAGCAAAGAGATCCAAGTCATCGTCGTCAGCAGCCTCGGCCTGTAATGTAATGAAAAAAAAACAAGTAGAAATCAATACTAAATAAGCAGTCTATTTTTGATTTAAAAAAGCCTTTTATTAAAAAAAAAATTGGGGGGTGGGATTGGGGGAAAGGCGCCTACCTTGGTTGCAGGGGGAGCTTCAGCAGAAGCAGCAGCTCCGCCACCAACTCTTACTCCCACAGCTTGTCCCGGGAAACTATTATTTTCATTATTATCATGCAGGGGAGAGCAGAGGAAGAAGAACAAACAAAAAGTCTCAACTTTAACAATCAAGCACCATTTTGCTTACTACCACCCATCGAATTAATTAATATATAATTTTTTTTTTTAAAAAAGAAAACACATATAAACATAACAGGATAAGAAAAGAAAAGAAAAGAAATTATGATAAAAATAGCCAAAAAAAAAAAGAAGAAGAAGAGGAACGAACCTGGGAGCGAGTTTGGAAGAGACAGCTTGATACCATTTGGAGGCATTAGGGAAGGCAGCTCCTGGGTTACCCGAGACGGCGGCGTATACCTTTACGTCGTCCTTGGTGAGCTGATCTCTGTGATTTGATTTGATTTGATTTCAGAGATAATCAGAACAAAACAAAACAAAAAACAGTTTAAGAGTAAATTATGAAATTATAAAACTGATTTAGAAGGAGCTAAGATTTGAGATTTGAGATGCCAAAGTTATGCTACCCACCCGGAGATGTAAGTCTTGCCGGCGAGGAACTCCTCCAGAGACTTGAGGCCTGATTCGGTGTGGAGATCGGTGAAAGTGATGGCCATTGCTATTGCTAAACCCTAAAACCTTACTACTTAAAACTCACTCTCTGTCCCCAACTAACTTAGTAGAAGAGAGAGAGAGAGATTTTGGGTTTTGAGGAGAGGAGAGGAGACTTGAAGTGAAGCAGGCAGAGGGAGCGGCTGAGAGACTTAAAGAGAGAGAAAGAGAGTATAAAGTGTTAGTACTTATATTATAGATTTATAGTACCTCCACAAAAACAAAAACAAAAACAAAAACAAAAACAAAAAATGTATGAAAAAAGCCCTAGCTATAAGCTTGCTACCACTACCACCACTCACTCACTCACTAAACCCTCCTCTCCTCCGGATGGAATATGCTTTGCAAATGCCATAATATTGCTGTTGGGCTACATTTGGCCCGTCCTCCCATTTCCATCCCACTTCACTTACTGGACCTTTGTCTGGAAGCTATATGGACTTAATCCATTGCTAATTTTTTTTTCCTTTTTTTCCATTTGTAATTACATAAATCATCGTATTACTCCTACAATGTAATTGATGATCTTGATGACTAATTTTTTTTAGAGCAATGGTTGATGACTAATTATTATTTGTACTTGTACCCAGTCTTGAGAATAGTACTAACCAGTCCTTTAAGATGATTTCGGTTATTGCGGTGAAAAATCCCTAAGCATTAATGTTTGGGAATAGCAGCCAAATCCCCCCAATCATTTTGTCTATCTTCTCCTAGTAATGAAAATCAGCCGTAAAAATACATATAATGAATGCACAACAACAAGCTATAGTTGTAGCCAGCGTTTTGTAGTGCAGTGGCCACAAAAATCTCACCATGTCTGTCTAACCCACTGTGGTTGGATCCAAGGTGTTACGTGTGGGTGGGTGGGGTTGGGATTGGTACTTCATAATTTCTTCTTCAATTTAGGAAGATTTCTGAAAGAAAAAAAAAATATTTCAACTAATTATATATCATTCCAAATTTTACAGGGAAAAACAACTTAGTACAAATTTTGTAAAAAATGCTTCCTACATTGAGAAACCTCTGGGATTGGTACTTCATAATTTCTTCTTCAATTTAGGAAGATTTCTGAAAGAAAAAAAAAATTTCAACTAATTATATATCATTCCAAATTTTACAGGGAAAAACAACTTAGTACAAATTTTGTAAAAAATGCTTCCTACTTTGAGAAACCTCTATGCAAGTTAGTTGACACATATTTAGATCTCCGTCTCACAAATCCAATTTTTCCAGACATCACAACTTGTTATTTGACAAATAACGCATTGCCATTGTTTGTTCGTGATCATCAAATTTGATCATGCCAGATTTACAATAATCTACTGTGGACATCAATGATACTTTAAATCCTTGAAATATCAAATAGTAACTGTAATAGGAGTCTCAGTAGACGGCAGCATTGAATTTGATCAATGAAAATGGTGTCTGGGTTGGTAAACAAAGGAACAGATATAAAAGCCCAAAAAAACAAAAAAAAGGAGGGACGAAAAAATATATATGCATATGTTGTTTGGGAAACCAAAAAAAAAAAAAAAAAAGAGAAAGAGGAAGGAAAGGAGAAAGTCCGTCCCATCCATGCTGGCTTTATATGGGTTTGGTGTTTAATAATTTAGACAAATAAGTAGTAATGAAAATAACAATAAATATAAAAAAAAGACACGAAAAACCATAATAATAACAACCAAAGGCTGGGGCCAAATTAAGGGGGGTAACAAACAATAACAAATATAAAACAAAAAAGGAAAAAAAAAAGAGAGAAGAGAAACAGTAAGAAAAATGAATCAGTTAGTTATATAATTTTTATTTTTTATTTTTTTGGGTTTGGGGGTTGGGGATGCTTTTTTTTTTTTCCATCGAAAACCCTAACTTTGTGTCGTTTCAGTTTCGGCCTCGAAATACCTATCTCTCTCTTTTCTCTGTCTGCTCTCTCTCTATCATCGTTTTTGTGTTCCTCTCATTCCCAAACTCTTCCCCCCTCCGCTCAATCACAACCGCCCGATCGATCACGCCGCCCCCACCACCACCCTCCCTCTTCCCGTCCTCCTCCAGGTCGGTCCCTCCCTTCCTTCGCCCCTCCTCTCTCTCTCTCTCTCACACACACACACACACGCACACAACGGAATTTAGGATTTGGAATTTGCATTTTGATTTGGTGTTTCCCCTCTCCCTGAATTCTCTCGTTTAGATCCTTCCGCTGATTAAGTATTCGTCGCATGTTTGTTTATGTGTGTCTAATTGTGTGATTACAAATTAATGAGGCATTGTAATCAGGCATTATTCCCCTCCCTCTCCCCCCGATCATCATCATTATTATTGTTTTGATTCCCTCTCGAAATGAATTCGAAGATTCGCGGTGCTCCACTTGTATTCAATGTTGCATAGATATGGATTCATTCTCCTTCCTTCCTTCCCTTTGATTGTCGTGTGTGCCGTGTTTGATTGTGCTTCCTTTCTTTAGCGTCGAAATCTGTCTCCGGAATCAGATTACGGCGAATTTTGTTTACTCCTGAATCCTCTTCATTTAATTTGGCGGATTTGAATTTTGGTGTTTGGATGGGCATCCCTGCCAATACGACGCCATTTTTAGCCTCCACTGTCCGTTATCTGATGATTTCACTTGGTCTGGGGGAGGTGCCTCGGTGTCGCCATCTCTACGATCGAGCGAGATGGATGCATATTGTTCGGGTTAGTTTGAGGGAGGGGCTCTCTGCACCATATACTCTGTGTGTTTCCAGTACTTCTTCTTTTGTGCTTCCTTGTGCTTCTTCTATGTGGCTTTTCTCTCAAACTGCGAATGGAACCATCTTGGAATGTGCAACTGATGCCTCACTTTTCTAGGTTTCTTTTCATGTGTCCATGAACATATTCATCTAATTCATCCCAGAGCATGAATGTTCTACCTAGAAACCACGGCTGGTCTGTTTGGTTGAGTTTGCATTTATTACAAGGATATACGCATTTATATGTTCTCAACAAGGCTCAAGGACCTTTCAAATCCTCGTCTCTTTGATTTTTTAGATATGCATAGTGTAAGTTCCTTTACGGACATTTTAAATATGAAAATTTAAACGAATCCTCATCAGTTGGGTGACATTTTACAATTTAATTTTCTTGCTTCAACATGGAGATGGAGAATGAAATCATTTTAAATATGTAGCTATGAGATGATATTCTATCTCTTCGAAGCTGTTTAACTCGGGGTTATTCCGCAAATACGATGAGTGATAGTTTATCCCTTCAAAAGGCTTAACTGTTGGTAGTAACATAGCTGATCATTCTGTTCACCATTTAAGGCATTTAGCTGTTGCTAGTTGGGCTCTTCAATATGTTCAAGTCTGCTGTGATTTCAAGCAATGCGCTCTTGTGGACTGAAGGCCCTGAAAGTGTTTGGTTCTTCTACCAAATGCTGCCCTCTCTTTGTTATTCAGAACTTTTGTTGTGGAAACCACTAGTTCAATTGAGCTAGGTTTCAACTTTTAGTGCAATGCTACTTTTGTTCTTTCATTTCCCGTTCTATTTATTGCTGAGCCTCAACCTTTTGACACTTTGATAGCATGGTGTTTTCTGTTCTCACTGCTTACTGCAATTAATGTGCAAATTCGTTGCACTTGTAGCATGAAATCTTAGACTACATTTTACTTTTTTCTCTAATTTATTGTACCAATTTGGTCTCCTTCATCTGGTTTCTCGATTAAGTTAATTTTCAATTGCATCATGAGTTTTGATATCTGGTGCTCTATTCTGTTATGTTGTAATCACAGACGAACTTTTGTTGGATGCATTTGTTTTTTTGATCACTGGAATATTGCAAAGATATGTTTAACTGTTGAACCTCTTTTTGCTGGTTGTTGGAGCTAAGGAGCCAGTGTTTGTTAAAAAATGTTACTGATAGTTGCTGATGTTCTAAGAGGCATGCTTCATCTGGTGACCTACTTTGAACCAAATAAGTTTGTTGTCTGCACCATCATCATGTGCTTTCTGTTGGAAACATAATCGATGGTGTCTATCTTGAAGCTTGTATTGATTAAAGCTCTCAGCTTTGGGAAATCAAGATATTGATATGATCAATTAAATTTTCGTTTCATGGATTGGTCTTGTTCTTTCTTTAAAAAAATCTCCTGGACTATCATTTAAATGGAAATAGGCAGCTTGGGTTTTGTCATTGCAAATTTCTGTATATAGCTTTTGCTGTGAATTTGTGCTATTACTTGGGATTTGATTGTTTTTTAAGATTTGGCCTTGTAAATAGGCTACTAGCACGCTTGGTGTGGGTATGTGGGCTTTCATAGCTCAAGCTAGTTTTGGTGTATTATTATTATTAATTAAACTTTGGTTCTCAGACGCTCTATGGCATCATTCTTCAATGAAGTCACATGTTAATCTTTCTCATAAACATTGCAGGAACAAGTTTTACTTTCTCAAAAAAGATGTCTCCAGCGTCAAGATCTAAGCCCAAAGACAAGAAGGCTGCCAAGGAACCCCAGAAAGCCTCATCAAAGCCTTCAGGTTCTGGTAATGCAGGTAGTGGCATCTCAGCTAGTGCATACAATCCGGCTTCAGGGACGTTTCATACCCTGGAAACAGTAGCAACGTCTTCTACTTCTCCTCTACACACAAATGGTCGTTTCCGGAATATAGATGAGACAGATGATCTCACTGGCTCGCTTGGAGCTGGAGTTGAATATGATTCTGTTTCAAATAATGGTAGCTGGTCTGGTGAGTCGGAAGATCACAAAGAGAAGACTTCTAATCCACCTGTCCGGCCAGAAACAATTCCGGGAGCTGACAATGACAAAAGGGAAAAGATCCGTCAGAAGAATGAGAGAAAGCATCAGCGTCAAAAGGAGAGGCGAGCACAGGAATTGCATGAGCGATGCTGTGGATATCTCATGTCGAGAAAGCTTGAGGCTCTTGCTCAACAGCTTGTTGCCATGGGGTTTTTGCACGAGCGGGCTACAATGGCTCTAATACTTAATGAAGGCAAATTAGAAGAATCCGTGACGTGGCTGTTTGAAGAAGGTGAAGATGCAGATAAGCACAGGGACCAGAATCTGTCTGGGGGTAATTTGAAAATTGATATATCAGAAGAGCTTGCTAGGATTGCAGATCTGGAAATAAGATACAAGTGCACAAAGCAGGAGGTTGAAAGAGCTGTGGTCACATCTGAGGGTGACCTTGAGAAGGCTGCTGAAAGTTTAAGAGCATTGAAGCTAGATCAACCTTGTGTGCCACCAAAACCTGAAGAGACTGGTGATCCTCCAACAGCTAGTAATGGTAAGCCTTCAGTAGCAACCAGCCAGAATGTGGTGAGAACACAACCGAAATCCAATCCACCTATAATACAGCAACGAAGAGATGACAAAGATTTTAACTATGCCAGAATTGGCGTCCCTGTGGGTGGATCATCAGATTCTGGGAATAAAAATTTGCAGCCACTGAAGAGAATACAACCAAAATTGGAATGGGCAAAACCACAACAAACTGCAGTTCAAGCTGATAAAAGATGGCCTGGTGCTGGATCTAATCCCTCAGTTTCTTATTCATTGGCATCACCCTTGCAAGCGTCACCTCCTCCGGCCAAGCCAGAAACCCGTTATATGGCTCTCGGAAGTGATTATAAGAGCCTCCAGCCCGGAACAGTTAGAGAACCAGTGATCATGATGCAACGACCTCAATCTGTAAATACAAAGCATGTTCCGGCTACAAGCATGAGCTCCCCTCCTGGAACAGCTGCCGGGTGGCATCCTACTGCGAACAGTGTTGATATCATGAAGTCGAATGGCTTGATACCTAATATTCCTACCACAAGAAGCCTGAATTCGAACAATCTGAGTTCAAATCAGATGCTTCCCCAGCTTTACTTTCAGCAACAGCAACATCTTGTGCCCAGCAGCAGCCCAGGAGATTCTCCTGGGAACAGCAGAGGAAATGGTTTATGGAGTAGGAATGGTTCGTCACCAACACTTGCTGCTGCCTCCTCGCTTGGTCTATTCTCTGGGCTGGGTTCAACTGGCTCATCGGGGGCCCCTTCTCCAGTTGATTGGGGGACGGCTGGCTCTATGGCGCAATTAGATTACACCAGTGTAGATTGGAGTTTGGATCGTGGTTTGGCTGCTTCCCCAAGGCCTGGTGGATTGTGGCTGGGTTCAGGTTCTTTTAAAAGTGGGCACCACCAAATGTATGATTCCAGTACATCTGGCTTGGGTGCTAAGCTGTCAATGAGACCAGCCCCAAGTGGGAATGGGGTTCCCATTCCAGGTTTGCAGGATGGTGGTGTAGCTAATGCAGAGGCAGCGGCTGCGGGCTCTCGGGAATGGACTTCTCCGTTTGAAGGGAAAGATCTCTTTAGCTTACCAAGACAGTTTGTTTCATCTCCATCGCTGTAGGGTATGGGCGAATTAATTCAGTTAATAAAAAAGAAAAGAAAATGAAAGAGAGAAGGACCCCAAATGAATGTGTTTGGATTTAATGTTGATGTTGGTTCTTATGATGCAGTTGTGTTGATTGTTGGTGAATATACTTTAGTGAAAAGCATCTGGGAATCTCTCTTTGTTTCTTTTCTCTTTTTGTGTTCTGGTAATCTCTTCACTTTGCGATGTATGATACCTTTTGGTGTTGGGGTAAGTAACAATGGAGGAGACTGGAGGAGGAGGGGAGGGACATGAACAACAGTAGTAATTGTCTCGTTGGCTGGACATTTTTGTCCTCAAATATTAAGAGCTTGATTGGTGGGCTCATAAGCTGAAGAGCCCGAGTATATTACGACACTGAGCTCGGCTCAACTCAGATAAAACGAATGTTGCTTTGAGGTCTTATCTTTTCAATCAAAGAACTCTTTTTTTTTTTCTTTTTTGAAAAAAAAAATCAGCATATTTCATTCTAGAGCTTGGCTTTGGGTCGTCGAACATCATTTTTATATGGCGAGCCTTATCTAACAGATTTTCTTCCAAATTCTACACGACACCAACCAACAAGCAAGTGCGAGATTGCTATTCTTTAGCATGTTGCACAAATGTTTCTTTCCCATTGTAAGATAGCTTTAATTATGATTACTCAAGATCGTCCGTAAGTTTGACAAGCCTAGCAGCAACAAAAATAAAAGTACACATTGGAGACGGATATGAATGAATACAACACACACATAAACATCATTGTCACCATTTCAATTCATAAGATATTAATCACTTAGCATCAAAAGAAAAAAAAAAAAAAAGAGAGATTAATCACTTGATAATCTGGGAAGGGTCACACTGCGGGCCTTCTGCCGTGGTTGAAGCAGGTTCTCTGTACCATTGATCTGTTTCTCGGGTCATGAAGTTGGCCTCTGCAAGTAAAAATTGACAGGACCATCAGAGGAGGCAACTTCAAAAAGACAGGAGGAGAATGAGAAGACCCATCCCCAATTCTTTCTTCTAGTTTTTTAATGTTTTCCTTTCCACTCTAAACGGTATTTTTTTTTTTAACTAATACTGAAAGAATGCAGCTGAAGAAAGCTTTTCTCCGAGATTGCTTTAAAGGCCTTAAGGATGATAAATAGACACTGAAAAAGTAGTAGACGACCACACAAAGCACTGCAGCCATACCTGACAAAAAAACATCTTTGTACTCCTCGTCATCATATACAAATTGTGGAGGATCTGGGGAGCCAATCCCAACAATGGTGCTTCCACTGAATCCAAAATATTGGAAAACAGACATTTAACTTGTAGTAAGAACTTACTGAAAACCTAAAGAATTAAACCAGTAAAACATTCCACTTCTTATTGTCATGGCCATTTTTTTAAAATAAGAAGAAAAACAACAAGAAGAACTCAGAATAATGTAACTACACCAGGAAGAAGAATAGAAGACAAATACAAAACTATACTGCCATGGAAACAAAACCCAAACACATTGTTTGACGCACCCTTATGATAGGTCATGCTAAAAGTCTAGAGCAAATTAAACACTAATTTCAGCAAGCTAATGACCAAGTTAATTAAAACAACATATATGGCCATGGTTTTCTCCCTAAAAGCTCGCTTGAAAGAATTTACTAATCTTTCACGGATTAGAATATCATTTTTCTTGGCTAATGTGCTTATTGAGGATCACAAATAAACGAAGGCTGGACCAAATATGGATCAGATAGAAAATTGCAAGCAGCTAGAATATTTGGATACCTATTAGGAATTGAGCAGTTGACAAAATTATTACTTATATATGAGATGAAATTTTGCAAATTCTAGACTTATTGAATTGACCAGAGTGGAAACATGACTGGTTAAACATTTTGCAACTTAAGCGGGAAATGCTAGAGTGGATGTTAGGAATCACATAATCCAAAAGTATTACCTCCCTGACATAAACACAGCATCATATTCTCCACGACTAGCTGCAATTATGCGCTGCTTTAGTCTCTTAAGAGAAGGGAGAACTTCAAATGCCGGAGCTTCTGCAGAAAAGATGTAGAAAAGATTATGTGAACAATGAACGATTTTTCAGATACGACCAAAATGAATAACATGGAAGGGTTGAACAAGAATAAAACATGGACATCCGAGATCACCATGAAAATTTGGAAGAGTATTGGCAGATGCCCACTGATTCCGGGATAAGCTACCTCGTTAGGAATAGGTTTGCTAATCCTCAAGTGAAAAGGTCTTTGTGAAAAATGGTACTTGCTATATAGTTCATACTACTTGCAGGATCTAAAACTTTCACAGAGAGTACATAGCATAATTGTTATCCACATATTTTCAAAAAAGGTAATAGGATTGGTGCAAGGTAGCCAATCTGAGAAAAGGGATAAAAGAAACTACATGAAAGGAGCAAGCTCATATATAACTGTTATTCCGTACCCAAATCATTGATGCAAATGTCTTGAGATATCCCATTCGTCGAGATCCTCTCCAGCAATGTTACAGGATTGACCTGACTGGTATGATCCAAACGAAGGCGCTAAAAATACAAAAGTTGGGCAGTCAAAACCTACGCTGAATTGCAGATGAGAAGGAACATACCTTTTATTATTTCAATAGCAAAATCAAGCAGATGTTACCTTGTAAACTTCGGCAGTTGAACATGCCTCCAGAGGCTTTATAAGAACCATTGGAATGTCTGAAGGCACTGGTGAAGGAATATCTTGAACAATCTGGACAGCAACCAAGTAGATGTGTTATAATTCTATCTGTATATGCATTTTCATGAGGGTTGCTTTTAGGTACAGGGCCTGTAGTTGGTGAGGGGAAGCAGAAATTAGTTGATCAAGTAGAATTAGTTTCTGAGTAGGGCCATGGCATTTGCCAGGAGTCAATGGCATCTATTGATCATAGAGTTATCTACACTACAGGGCTAATCACACAATGACAAACAACCATGAACCAGAAGAACATTTGAAATTTTGGCATCTTATTCAGGCAACAGAGAAAAAAGAGTGTGGGATGAGATGATTCCCATCTATTCGAACAATGAGAGCGATCGCGGGATGTAATGAAATACGAAGATGCAAGCGTGGTATGATGTTAAAGAAAACCTATAACTTACTTCACCGCGACCAGTACAATAGGCTGCTCCATGGGAAAAGAAGAAGGGGATATCTGAGCCAATCTCGGCGGACCATTCTTGTAGTTGTTTCTCGGTGGCAGGACAGCCACTGAATTGGTTAGCAGCCCACAGAGCCGTAGCAGCATTGCTGCTTCCACCACCAAGCCCTGCCCCAGTAGGCACCTTTTTATCTAAATGTATCTGCCAACAACGTATTAACATACTAGTCATGGGGGACAAAACAAAACAGAGTGAAAGAAACAGAGTGAAGTTCCTACCCAGAAGAAGTTGTCAGTACCAGTTTTCTTCCTGTAAAGATTAAGGGCTTTGATAATCTGGAAAGGAAGTGAGAAGAGTGGTATATGAGAAGAAGGGGGGGAAGGAAGGGGAAAAAGGGGGGGGGGGGGAGAAAATTACCAAATTGTCATCGGAAAGAGGGACGCCGGGGGCATTGGTTGACAAGCGGTCCGTAGTTTTAGATGGAGACAAGGAGAACTTGATAACATCACCCAGACTAATTACCTGGAGGAGGAGGTGGAAAAGACAAAAGGAGGAGGGATGAGGTAAGTATAGATGTTTATGTTGTTGTGAATTGTGAATGAGTTGGTGGGGGTGAAAGAGGTGAAATTGGGTAGAGGAGGAATAGATTATACATGAAAGAGGGAAGCCAAATCATGGTACCCATCTTCTCTCTTGCCTGTGATTCTCAAGAAAACATTGACCTGAGATAACATCATAAGTCATTAGCAGCATATAAATACAGAGGAGAAGAGAAGAGAAGAGAAGGGAGAAGAAGAGACCTTGCAAGGTGAGAAGAGGGAGAGCCTAGAAAGAGGAGCTTCCTTGTCCACCTCATCTGCCAACTTGTTTATCCTTTCCTCAGGATTATACACTATCTACCACCGACAAACAAACAGAAGAAAACCCAGGTGGGTGAGGTACAAAACCCACCCTGACAATCCTTTACACAAAATCGTTGCTTTTTTCTTCTTTTTTTTTTTTAATAAAAAAAAGAACATTTTTGTGGGTTTGGTAATGGTTACCTCTATCTGCTTTCTGGTGGCTTTGAGGACGGTGGTGGTCTTCTTCAGTCTGTGAGGATGAGGATGGAAGGACAGATGGGCAGTTGGGTTGGGGTTGGATGAACGAATTTGGAAGAAGATGGGACTACTAGGTCTGGTAATGCTACTATTGGAGAGGAGATGAGAGCAAGCGGCTGCCATTTTGGCTGCCCCAACCCCCCAACTTTTTTTTTTAAAAAAAAAATAAAAAATATCACACCCAACACTCTACTACTCTCTCTTTTAATATCACTTACTTAGTCACTACTATTATTCTATGGTATTTATTTGTATGAAACAACAACAACAACAGATTCGAATCAATGGATTGGAAGAGAGCAGATGATACTTTGATTGTCCTCTTTTTTCTTCTTCTTCTTCTTCTTCTTCTCCTTCTTGTGTCTCTCTGTGTGTGTGTTACTGTTACTACCTACCTAATAATACAAAAATACAAATACTCTTCAAATAGTATTTGTTTGCTCCTTCCCTCAAAAAAAAAAAAAATATATATATATATATATATATTTGTTTGCTCCTATTTATCCCAAAGCCCGCTTGGGTCGGGCGTGACAGTCCTCCTCGTAGCTAGCCAGTGGAAAAAAAAAAAAGTGTGATGGAACTGGAGAGGGAGAGAAGAATCTGGTCCAAAAAACAAAGAATGGAAAATGAGTGTTTTATTTTTCTTTTCTATTATTATTATTTTGTTTTTTGAACTAGGGAATGAGTGTCTGATTATGGATGAATGGAGGATCATGATTCATATCATGGGGGTGGATGTTAATTATGGTATTATGAATCCAATCCAATCCGGTCCGGTTGTAAAAAAAGAAAAAAAAAGATTTCAATTTCAAGGGAAAAGAGAAACGATGTCGTTGGTTGAACTTGGAGGGAGGAAGAGGGGGCAGGTGGGTCCCGCATAAAAGTTTTATCTGTTTTGGCCTTTTGGGGGGGTTTGCGGATCGTACGTGTGGTGTTGGAGTGGCTTTCATCATATCTTTCTTCTTCTTCTTCTTTCATCATATCTTTCTTCTTCTTCTTTAATTCTGCATATATATAGATGATATATACTGAAGCAGTTTTTGATCATCTTGCCTGCCTGCCTGCCTGCATTCCATTTCCTCAACCAGTTTTAGTTTTAGTTTTAGTTTTTAGTTTTTAGTTTTTTATGCACTCTCTTTCTTTCTTTCTTTCATATATATCATATATGTCTTTCTTTCACGGTTAGGTTAGTTTAGTTTAGTTTCAAATTACAATGAGGGGGTGGGGTTCTGTAGCTGTACTACAATCTCCTCCTCCTCCTCCATGTTTGGACATCAACTGCCCTCCTCCTCCCCCTCCTCCTCCATCATCATCATCATACTTCTCCATAAGGAATCGCCATCTCCGCAACAAACCACTTATTATCAAGTACTGCATGATTTCCCGCCATCTCCACACGACATCATTAATTAACACAAAAACACAACAACCATTTCTTCAACAAACACTTGGAAGTAGTAGTAGAAGAAGAAGAAGCAAAAGAAGTAACTTCCCTTGCATGTCCCAACTCAGACAAGAAGAAGATCAGCAGCAACAACAACAACAACAACAAGAAGCTTCTTATCAGTTTGAGAGGCTTTTCTCTAACCTGAACCAAGCTACTCTGAAAAGAGAACCTGGTATGTATACGTACGGTGTACCCACCCTACCTATACCCCACATCCCAGTTATAACTGACTATATATATATACCTTATACCTTTAATTTTCTGTATCTGTTAATTTAATTTGCAGGAAGTCTATCCAGCGCCATTTTTCTTGTTGCTGGCACTACGGTATGTATATCTATTATATATGCCTCCCTTCCATTCCATTCAATTCCTCTCTCTCTCTCTCTCTCTTTCTCTACATATATGTATATAATATATAAATATAAATATACTCAATGGGTGGGTGTTAATTAGCTTAGGGATCTTCCTTCCCTCTCCAGGTAGGTGCCGGGATTCTTGCCATCCCTGCCGTTACCCAGGAAGCTGGCTTCCTCGCCTCTGCAGTTGCCTGCATTGTTTGTTGGATTTTCATGGTAATATATAAATTAACTGCATGCACCTCCTCCTCTATATATATCATATTCATAGGTAGCTATATATATATAGGTGCTACAATTCAGTTACATATAAGGCCCTTGCTGGCTTCTTCAACTCTTACTCTTCCTCAGGTTACAACAGGCCTTCTTATTGCCGAAGTCAATGTTAACACAATGTGTGAATTGGGATCTGGAGGAGTGTCATTGGTAATCAATCACTACCTATATATCCTACTTCATTCTTTGACGCCGCCACTTCCAATATATTCCCCCTGCTCCTCCTCATCACTTACATCAATGTGCTTATTAGTTGAACCAAAAAGAAAAAAAAAAAAACAGCTCATGATCTTTGAATGAATGATTCTAGGTGTCAATGGCCAAGAGAACACTTGGGACTGCTGGAGTCCAATTCGCATGGTAGGTAATTTATTTTATGCTTTAAGTTGATCCTTGCTTTCTCTCCTACTTACCCTGCATACATACTCTTATTCTGTTTGCTTTTCTCATTATGTATATGCTCTGTCGTCGAATTGTATCAGTAGTGGACAATTTACGGCATCCTATGGTATTCTATAAACACTGCTCATCAGAAGGATCATTTCTTTATATTTCCAGCTTTTGAGAGTAAAATTAACTTCATTTCCCTACTCAACATTCAAAAACTGCATCATATATTCATAATTCTTTCAAGACTTCCACTTTCTTACAAAGAAACCTTTCCTCTTTGAGGTTTTCCTTACTCTGCAGTACGTACCAAATTAATATTGCATCTCACACTTTGCGGAGTCAGGACTGTGCTTCTCCCCCTTTGATCTTGTCTGCGGAGTCAGCTGCTTTGTTCCTATCGGTACATGTTATTGTAAAGAACACAGTGTTGGATAGGATGGAAGGAGTGCATAACAGCTTCATCTTAGCTTAGCATTTTTGGAACATTAATCTATACATACCTATCTTCCCTAATTCTCTAAATAATGTCTATTTATCTTGCAGTTGGTCATACATCTTTATCCACTATGCCCTTCTGGTTGCCTATGTGGCTCGTTCTTCAGACATTTTGACCAACTTTCTCGCCATTCCATTGTACGAACCCAGCTTAGCTTTTTTTTTTTTTTGTGCATGCCTAACTGTTGTTGGAACAATTGTATGTCAGTGTCACAAACAACTTGTGCTAATTTCATCGGCCACGGCCCCCTTTCCAAATTTATTTTCATGAATATATATATCCCATATATGTATTAATTTATAGCTGTTAATTAACAGTCTTCATTGCGTTCTCAGATGGGAAAGTGCTACCTTGTTTTCTTTGGTGCTCGGAGGAATTTGCTATTTTGGAAGGTTGTTGACGTTCCTTCGCTTGAGACATACAAAAGTTAATTAATTTCGTTTCTATCTTCATTAACAAAAAAAAATTAACCATATTACTCATAAGTTGCTTGGTTAATTTCGTTTCTATCTTGATTTGCAGTCAACGCTTCATTGGGGCCATTAATGGAGTTCTAGTACTTGGAATCATCGTGTCTTTTACATCGCTTGTGGTAATTCTCTCGCTGCATCAGTGTATTAATTTGCTATGATGGGTATGTTGTACGATGATGTTCACTTCCGAATGCGATATTATATATGGATGCGCGGTTGTTGATCATGTTGTTGAATCAACATACCTAACCATGATGATTTCCTTCATTGAGAATATTGTGAATGCATCACAAAGACAGAGTGATGGATGAATGTGAAAACTGATGAAAACGTAAACTAAAGTACTAAATTCCTCGTGCATTGTTTTGCAAACTGCCTTGCTCTTTTTTTTTGCTTATTTTTCTGATATATAGGCGTTACAAGACTGTGCCTTCCTTGTGGCATGACATGAACCCATATTAAGGTTGACAAAAAATGTACCGTGATCCATTATGTGTTGGCTATGGATACAACCTTTAGTATCAAAAAAAAATGGATACAACCTTATCTGTGCCTTCCAGTCTATTTTACTGTTGATTCCTTTCTCTTGTTCATGATTTGCTAACAAAATGACACCGATCGAGGAATAAAAATCATGCTTCTTTTCCTTAATTAGTTGAATGTTGTGTGTCTCACAGGTAGGTGCAAGTGGGAACCTACAGTTGGATGCTCTCTTAAAAGCCAACTTTGAAGCTGTTCCTATGAGCATACCCATTATTGCTCTTTCTTTTGTTTATCAGGTAACGTTACTATACCAACTTGTACCGATTCAACATGGGAGCGCGCTGTAACATTGTTGTGTCCTGTGTTCAGAATGTAGTGCCTGTTCTTTGCACAAATCTTGAAGGAAACCTTTCAAAAGTAAGGTGACAAATCTTATCATCACACTTTTTTGTTTTGTTTTGTGATGTTATAGGCCAACACTGTATGATGTATCAGTGTTGGATCTATTATCAAGCGTATTTGTTGTATCTCATTCCTATTATGGTTTCCCATTGCACATTAACGATACCGTAATGGTAGAGCCATATACAATACAGATATTCTTGGTATCAATTAGGTGGCATTTATCTTAAAAGTTAAAATAATTACTTTCTTTATGCACGGGATGTGGGTGCATTCATATCAATGATAGCATTGCTGGAATTAGAGCCTAGCTACATTGATACGTTTTTTCAACTTAAAGACTCAATTCTAGCCGCTTAATTAAAGCTCGCTAAAGGATCTTTCCGGTAAATAATTTGTACCTCTCGAAGACTCAAACGCACGCAGAACTCAACTAACTTGTCCAATGGCAGGACCGCTATTGTTTTAGGGACAGCAATACCCCTTGGGCTGTTTCTTGTATGGGATGCAGTGATTCTGGGATCTATCAGTACAAACAGTAGTAATGAGCTGGCTGGTAACATGGTGGATCCACTGCAACAGTTGAGAGCTACCAATGGAGTCGTTGGAGTAAGTTTCTGCTATTATAATTCTGGAAAATTGCTGCTAAATCTTTTGGGGTTGATGAAATGGTAATCTTGCTTTGATGTAATTTTTCCCTCTTGAATTCTGCATACAGCCAATAATAGAAGTATTCTCGCTGCTTGCAATCGCAACTTCTTTTATTGGGTTTGTGTTGGGGCTTGCGGACTTCCTTTCTGATTGTAAGTGCATATATGACCAGTCTCAGATTCCTTCTTTTGTTGTATAAGATGCCATTTCGTTGAATGTGGGGAGGAAAGAAAAAACCTTTGGATTTTTAACTAAAACATATATATATATATATTACCATATTGTATATATCTTCGACTTGAAATTGTTGTGTTTGTACAATATTATTCAATATATATTTACTTAGCTTTACAACTTGAGATGAATTAAGTATTTACTAAAACTTGTTTTCTTTCTGCATGCAAATACGTACATTTTTAGTGTTAAAACTTCCAAGTGGTGAGAACAGACCTCTCCCGTACCTGCTGACTTTGATTCCACCATTGGTATTATCACAACTGGACCCTGAAATATTTTTCAAAGCCTTGGATTTTGCTGGAACTTACGGAGGTATGTGAGCTGATGACTATTAGTTTTGTTTTTCTTGCAAATGTCAACAGTATGTATGTAGGTAGATTATGCATATATATACTTTTAAGTGGTAGATTTTTGTGATGTTGTGGTTTGATGTGTGTATATATGTATAGTACTGGTGCTGTTCGGGATTATTCCTTCGGCGATGGCTTGGTCAGATCGGTACTCGAGCTCATCGTCTTGGATAAAACTACCAGAGCTGGTTCCTGGCGGAAGAATTACACTTTCCCTAGTGATTGGGGGTGCAGGATATATCATTGTTACTGAAGTCCTTGAGAAGTTTGGTTGACCACAAGCTTAATTTTCTTTTTTTTTTTCTTTTTTTTTTTCTCTTTAAAGCAGAAAGAATTATAGCTACTACGTATATAAACACTACCTATACTTCTCGCTGGAATCACATATGTATAAGTGATTGTTTCTTTGAAAATCAGTATAGAAAGAAGCTGCCCTGCCTGCCTGCCTGCCTGCCTGCCTGCTTAAGTTATCTCCTCTCAGGGGCCTGTAATTAAGAAGTACAGAGCATGCATATGCAGCTGCTAATCATGAGAATATATAGGAAGTTTGAGCTGAGGAGTTGTGATTTGTGAAATAACTAGCTAGTAAGCTAGGTGTTTATTATGCAGTACTTGCTTGCTTCTGATATAATTTGGTGCAAAAAGGACAAGAACTGATCAGGAGCAGTACTTGGTTGGCTTGGTACGGTATTGGTATTTGGTAATGGTATGATTATGATGCGGCCAGTTCCTTAAATAAAGCATAGGGAGGGGACATATGCCTAATTTAGAATTAAGGCATTATTATTATTATTATTATTGGAGATGACCCTAGCTCTGCCTCTCTCTCAAATATAATAAAGTATAAAAGATTTTAAATGAAAACTTTGGGGGATAGAAGAATTAATTTTTTTCAAGATGAATATGGAGTTGCTTACAATTAGGCTAACATCCATTTCAATGCTCGCTCCATTTTATTTTTATTTTTGGAAGAAAATAATTAAGAGGAAAAAGGAATGAGGGAGAGAAAAGAGCAGATAAAACAATTGGAGTTAATGGGCTGGACTTCTATCCTAAATGGAGTTTTGACTTTTTGGGGGTTTAAAAAAGATTTTTGAGGAGAGGAGGAATACGACGACATTTAGTTTTTGGAGTAGTGAGAAAGAAAGAAAGAAAGAAAATACGAAGGGAACTGGGGAAGGAAAGAGCAGAGAGAAGTTACTGTTAGTTATTTATTTATACCACAAAACAAAGAGAGAAGATGGAGAAGGAGAAGGAGATGGAGATGGAGATGGAAGAACATGTGGAGAATAATGAGGAGGAGAAGAAGGTGAAGGGCTTGAATTTGAATTTGATGATCACCGCCCTTATCTCATCTTCCACCAAATTCCTCTCTAAATTCCAATTCTCCCGCCCTCGCCCCCGCCCCCGCCGCCCTTGCCTCCCTCTCCCTTTACCCTCCCTTCCCCTCCGATCATCTCCGTATGTTTTTTCTCTCTTCCCTTTTCTATTTTTTCTTCTCTTCTCTGCAGGACATACTGCTGAACTGACTTCTGCTGCTTCTTTTTTTTTTTTTCTTTTAAATTTTCTTTTCTTCAAAAACAATGGGGGGGATGGGGTTTAGGGTTTATGATGTATTGGAGAAGATTATGGAGCGCATTCTCCTAAATTTGCACATCATCGATAAGAACTTGCATTTCTGGGAATCCAGAGCCCAGGTTTTCTCCTTTTTTCTTACCCTATTCTATTCTTCATCATATCCTCCTCCTCCTCTTCATATCTATCTATTGTAGTCTTCTATCTAATTGAATTGGTATTCTTTCTTCTATATCACTACTGCTAGGGTTCCGATGCTAGCAAACTCTACTTTATGGTCTTTGAGAGAGGCCCCCGCGCTTTTTACAACTCTACTCTCCAGTTGCTCCGCCGCTACGCCGCCGATGGCTCCTTCAAGCTCCATTTAACCTCCCAATCTGCCTTCGCTTTCATTTCCCACAGGATCACTGTCCTCTCCAACTTACGCACTGCACTTGCTACTTTCTTGGCCGAGGTACGTAACCCCAGCACTTGTCTAACCCATTTTTGTTCCATTCCACTGCATCGACACACACACACATACACACTGCCTCCTTATATATTATTTGTTATCCTTCTCTGCTGCAGGTTTATTTGGAAGTTGACAGATGCGGAAAAGAGCTCCTGAACGACCCTGAAAACTTGTTGCCTTCCCTTTTACTTACTCTTGATGCTTTCTTCTCCAAGTTACAAACATCTGTTGCCCTTGTACATGAAATTTGCCAGGTGACTGTTATGCTACACCTCAAACCTTTTTGCACCCCCCTTTCTTCTTCTTCTTTTAACAACCTCAGTAATTGAAAATGTTCTCATTCTTGTCCTTCTTCTTGCTGTCTTGGTAGTCCCTATTTCCCATTTTCCTATTAACCCTTGCAGACCCTCACATTTTCTTGTTGGTTGATACACTGTTCGTGCAGACTGGTTCCTCTGTCGATGGAACTTATTCATTTCCTCTGCTATTCGAGAAGCTACCAGAAATTAATCGACAGGGCTCCCAGTGGGCGGACTGCGAGATAAGAGATGCCATCAATGTGGTCTACAAAAATCTGGACAAACTGGATTTCTTTTTAACCAATGTGGTTAGACATTCTACAGCCCTTTTCTATTCCATCACATCAATTTTGCCGATATTTAATGCGCTTGCTTTTACAGTAGGATTCTTTCTGAAACCGTACGCCTCTTCTCTTTTCCCAGGTTGCCAAATGCCGAAAACCAAGGAGAGTGACTCAATATTGGGTCCAATACTCGTGTGGTGCTCTTGGTCTGTCTATTTGTTCTTTATGGCTCCTTCGACATAGTAGAATGATGGGAAGTTCTGATCTTGATAATTGGGTCCGTGAAGCCAGGGATTCGACTTATGGCTTCTTTCATGACCATGTGGAGCAACCGGTATGCTACTTCTTTTAAATTGATTGATGTGAGGGAATCTGGCCATTGCTACTAAAAAAATTGAAACAACCAGTCTTTGACGTGCAAAGTGAACTTTTTTACCTCATTATAACTGTAATAATGAAACAAGAAATGAATTCTAGTGAAGATTTCTAAGTGCTGTTTGTACATTCCGCATATATCAACTCAGACAAGATTTCTAGCCTCTTTTTGTGTGTTATGTCATAGGTGTCTAATATTATTTTTTTCGCTGGCATCAAGAAGGATGACGGTTCTGACTTAATTTGTCTATACTTTGCTTTGGTGGAAAATTTTCTCTTTCCTTTCTCTCTTCCATCTGATTTTGGTATTATATCATTTAGTTATTGGCCTCTGAGAATTTTCCGGCAATGTTGTCCGTTAGTTTTCTCAATCAGTTTTTTTTTCTAATGGATTCAGCTGTCCTCTCTCTTATAGCACTGTTATTTTTTTTTTTTCTGCTTTTAGGATACTTTAAAACCTTGAAATGATCAAATGATGCTCAACTTGTTCTATGATCAGCTTCTCTCTATTAGAGATGAACTTTTTGAGACATTCAAGAAGAGAGACAAAGGTGTGATGGATGTGGAAGAAGTGCAATTGACTGCTAATTCCTTGCACAGGTAAACTTTGGCCTTCCTGATTTCCTGATCTTTTTTATCCTAGGCATTTCCTGATTTTTTTTTTTGGAAAAAGAGGCTTTATGCTATGAAGAGAAGTTGAACCTTTCATTTGTTCGTAAGCCTTAATGCTTTTTTTGCTCACTAATTTTGTCTTACTGTGTCCTTCAATTGCAGAATGCTATTGGCTTTTAGTGAGCAGACAAAAGGTCAGAAGTTCCCTGACGATGCGTCAGACCAGAAAATGCTTGAAATAGTCATGGCCAGGTGGGATTCTTTCCAAATATGTGTTCATATGTGTAATTCATATTTCCAAAGAAGCAGGGTATAAGATATTGTATACTTGATTATAAAGGTAAGGAGTTGACATTAAAGTGGAAAATTTGAGTCCATCTCTTTTTTTTTTTTACTTAACTTCATTGTGGATTTGAAACTAAACCATGTGAAGAGAACTCATTTTACCTTGCTATTATCATATTCTTTCGCTGGAATTAGTATTCGGCAGACATGCATGAATTACTCATCCAATATAACACATATTTAAAGTATCCATGGCCTATCATACATTTTAGGTTGCAGATAATGAATGAAAAACACTATCAAATTTCAGGGATAATTTTTGACCAGTCAGAATCCAGCTAGTGCAACTTTTCAATAGAGAGAAGTTATTCAAGCTTTTGGCAGCCTCAGATATAAAAGCTTTGAATGGGATAGGGTGGAAAATTGTAACAAGCTAATGAGGAAGTGAGAGGAGGTAGAAATCCACAATAATACACGTGTTTCATTTGGAAACTGTGAGGTATTAATAGGAAGGTGACATGAGCTATCAAATCTCAAGATGTCAATTTGTGTGTTCCATAATGCAATTTCAGTGATGTAAATGTTCTCAAATTGCAAGATAAAGAGAGCCCGGAGAGTATTAGATTACACTTATTTCCTTAACAAATAACAATATTTAGTGTTCCTTGAGGACGTCTGGTAAAATAGAAGATTAGGCAAATTATTAAGCTTTGCTACTAATGCTATCACAAGCTATAAGAACCTTAGTCTTGCAAGCAAGGATCTCTGTGACTATAGTTGTGTGATGGTTAGATCACTTCAAATGAATTAGAAAAAGGAGGAAAGAAAGGAAAATATAGAATAATTTCATTCATAAATACTAGGAAAAAGTGATGGGAAAATAATACCTTTTGCTCTGTCTAGGACGTTCTCTGTGCTATTTACTGATCGAGTTGAGTGTAATTTCTATTCTATTTTCGTAAGTGGAGATTGATTTTCTTGTCCTACTCAAATGTATTAACAGATATGAAAAGGAGCTCTCGCATCCCATTCAGAACCTTGTAAATGGGGAACTTGCCCGTGCTTTGCTCATACAGGTATGAGACTAGCCTTGATCTGTAATATGTTCATGTAGTTTGCTCTTTTTAAAATTCGTTGCTTTGCATTGCAGGTTCAGAAGCTGAAATTGGATATTGAGACGTGAGTTAAAGGACTTGGTGCTTCACATTGATGTTTAAATCCTTAGAGGGCCTGTTTGACTGGTGTTGCTTCTTTAAACAGGGCGATGCTTGAACTGGATCAAATTCTGAAGGCAAATGAAATCAACTTTGCTGTTTTAGCTGCATTGCCGGCATTTTTTATGTCTCTTTTGCTGCTGCTGCTAGTGCGTGCATGGTTTAAGCAGGTAAGAAAGCATAAACAAAGCAATACTACATTATCTAACTTAATGCCTTTTGATTTTGTGCTTCAAATTTAAAAATTGTCATTTTTGTTATTTATTATTGTCTTTTAACTCTGAAACAATAAATTTTTTGCACTGTATTTATTGCAGATATTGCTGCCTAGATTTTTCTGGCTTTATATGGTTTAGTACACTAGCTCTATGTGTAGAGTGGTTTTTTCAAATTTACAATTATTGGAGATATTGCCGCCGTGATAGCAATTGTGGCTTGATACCTTTCAATAAAGCTAGCTCTTCATATGGTAGCTTATGCACTACATATGGATTTGAGGTTCTCAATCGCTTATTTGCTTTTCTCAAACTGCCTTTTCATCTAGGGATATGGAAAACGAATGTTCAATGTGGACAAATTAATGTGTCCTGAGGAGGATATATCTTTTACTATGTGCATGATTTAATTAGAATTTATGTTTGATTGAACCATATAAAACTTAGTATACATGATAAGCCTGCATGTTTATATTAATGAGAGCCTTTAGGAGTGCAGTGTTACCTCTTGTTGGATAAAAATAGTTGCGATATTCCAGAGTCTATGATGATGGAATGATTGGCTAAAAGAATATAAATGTGCAAGTAAGCGTGCACTTTTCAAGAAGATTTGACAATTCTGGAAAATGTCTGTTACTCCCAAATGTGCCAGTTGTTTGGTTATTGTACTTTGTCCCCCTTATGTTGGTTGTCTTATTTAGGACACTAGAGCTGAAGGGAGAGGAAGAATAGCAAGGCGACAAAGGAGGCTACTTGTAGTAGAGGTGGAGAAAAGCATCATGGAGTACCAAACTCTCATCGACCAAGGACTGGTAAATAATTTAGATTTGTTCTTTTGGTTCTGCCACCATTTATTTATTATTTTTGTAGCTTTTATTTTTATTTGTGGGTGTGCTTAGCCCTTTAGAGTCTATAACACATCTTGTCTGATGCATAAAAGAATGGATCTTTGGGAATAAGCGCAGGTAACCCATTTTATTCATGTTACAGGAAAGAGAGTCGCGGTGCATGTACGGTTTGATGTTGTATACCCTAGATCGCTTGTTTCATGCCGTGGAGAGACATGCGGAAGAAACTGGTGAATGGCAATGGTCAGTGTATGTGGCTATCTTATTGAATTTGGTGCGCATGCCTGAAAGCTAATTAACCATATTATGATTAACAGGTTAAGACAGGACATTATCGACATTGGAAAGCCGAGCCTTCAGACAGCATACAAGCTCATGGTGACATCACGCATGGTGCGGGTCTACGAATGTTTACTGCCTTCATCCAAACGACTGATATAACACTTTCCATGGCCAGATTTTGGGTTCCTCCCCCAAAGACCAAAAACAATAGAAGGCAATCGCTCGATTTTGAAGTTTTGGCATCGCTTCTCTTTCATAATTGAAATTTTGGCTCCACTCCACCACATATGGGGTTTCAACAATATGCTTTTCTTTTCTTTTTTTTTTTTTTCCCCCTCTTCCACATGAAAGTAATCTGGCGGAGGAAATTGCTACTTATCCCGTCGGGGTTAAAATGTCATATTGAAATGATTAAAAAAGGGAATAGAAACAGATGATCATCATTTTTTTTTTTTTTTTGGTGTTTCATGATCTTGTATTGTTCTCTTATTCCTTTTCTTCTCTTAGGCGGGAAACTGCATCAAGGGGTTAAGCTTGGTGAACCACGAGTGACTATGATAAAAGGAAGGATGTGTGAATTCTGATATATCGTGGTATATAATATATGGTGGGTGTACGCTTTAAGGAGTTGTCTCAACTCTCAAGTAAAGAAAGTATTAGCCGCGTACGTGAATATATATGGTAAAAAAGTTTTTTTCATGTCCTTATACTTTTTCGTTTTCGCGTTTGTTGTCCCTCTTCGTTTAATTTTACTCAACATGTTCCTGAACTTAAGGTTTACCGGGCCATCATGTCCTTTTTACCTGCTATTACAGGTTGATTGTTATGGTACTGACACTTGTCTTGTGGGGATCATGGGTTGCCCTTTTTTAACCTTTCTTCTATTTTTTATTTTCTTAATTTAATTTCTTAAATCTTTTTTGCTTAAGCGAATTATTCATTTTCTTTTTTTAAGCGAATTATTTTTCCAAAAAACCATTTTTAAATATGTAAACCTTTTTTCTTTTTATCATCATATGTTTTTTTTGGGTAAACCAAGATTCCAAAACAAATTGAATTTGTGTACTAATTGCTTTGAAAAAATTATGGATCTGTGAAATTCCTTCGGAACCTAATACCGAGACCTGAAATCCGTGGTTTTTGAAACCAAGCTCAAACCAACAGGTGACCCACAACACCTCACGACAGCAGCCAAAGATTGGCAAGTAAAGACAATGATGCATGCCTCAACACTCACAGGTTGCTCCGGCGACCTGGCGGAGCTCGATCTAGCGGAAGACGATGCTCAACTGGTCAGTCACTATAGCACCCCTCACGTCGGCTCCGGCGGCTGTGTGCCCTCCCCGTCGCATGGAGTTGAGAGTGGTTTGCGAAGAGGCAAAGGCGGCGTCAATCGCTGCCCGCCGCTACTGCCCCGACGTTTCATGGATGCGAACTGGGTTTGATCTACTCACGACGGCAGATGCGGTTGTAGCTAGTACTGTGTTTTTAGGCTGGCTGTAAGCGTGCGATTTGCACAAGGAGCTCGATGCGGTGCTGGTCGGTGCTCCGGTTGCTCACTTGCGTCATCCTCTCCGGCATCCTCCAGTGAGCTTCAAGGTGGTGGCGGGTGTGTGACTTGAAAAGAGAAGATGATGTCCCGGTAACAATTTTTGGGTTTGTTATTGTTGATGGTGGGGGTTGAGTGAGACAGGTGTGATGTGGTTTTTAGTGGCCAAAATTTTGGTGGTTTGATTCAAGACAAATTATATGTGGCGAGGCTCAGGGTCTGTCGAATTGTCGTCTATGGCGTGAGATTGAGGGATTGAGGAAGAGATCGACGATGCCAGGAGGACGATGGCAGAAGGAGCATCGGCAGCAAAAGTGTGGACAGTGGAGGGGTGTGACGGTGGTGTCCATTCGGTGATGAGTTTTATCCAAGAACTGGAGGGGAGGAAATTTATTTATTTAATTGAAATAGGTTTTTAGAAATTAAATTTAGAAAATAAGAATAAAAAAGAATAAAAAATAGGCAGGTTGTGGGTCCCATTTGACACTTGTCAGCACCACAATAATTTACCTGCTGTAGAAGGTGGAAGGGACAAGGTAACCCGGTAAATTGAAAGTTGAGGGACACCATGAGTGAAAAAAAAACGAAGAGGGACAACAACTGTGAATTCCACAAAGTGAAGGGACAAGAAAAACTTTTTTACCGAATATATATATATATATATATGTTGTTCAATTCCGCACAAAAGAACAAAAAGTGGCATCAAATTGGTTAACAAACAGTCTTTTGAGCCTAACTATTAAGTGATCATTCAATGTATGAATTGATTCCCAAGTTGTCTAATTGGGTCCAATATAAAATGTATACTAACTTGTAGATGGTGACTGATTTGCGTGTGTAATGAAAACTTGCTGGATTTCAAAGAATCTCAACAACAACGAGGGAAATGTCAATCCAATCAGAAACTTCTTACTTTGGGTTTTAAAGACTTTTTTCCTTAAAATACCAAAAGGAAAAAGGGGCCATCCTCTACCTTGACTTAAGGATCTCTGGATAAGAGCCCAGTTCGATGGGGATTTACCACTGTACTGCCAATATATATAGATTGTTGAAGGAGACTGAGGCATGTAAAATTCTTGGTGTGTAGGGTGCAGTGATTTATATATGCTATACCAGTTTGATTTGGTTGCATGAAAACGTCGGTTTGGGATGAAGATGAACTATTCTGTGGGTGGGAATCGTGTTTTCAGTTATACAAATCACACAAGTTGTTGTAATAACTTAAAATCATCTTTTAATTTAAATGTATGTAATCCGCAGCTTGTGCCTTCAACTTGATCTTTCTTATGTCCAACTTGATTACTACTATTCTTTAGCCCGACGTTAAATTCAACGAGCCTCAATCCATCTAACGTGTCCGCGATGTGGTTGAAACACTCTAGTCAATGACCATGAAGAAAAAAAAAAAAAGAGTTTTTTCTCCCTGCAATTTAGTTTTTCCAAACATGTGCTTTCACGGCTTTCTTCGCATTATTAGAAATAAAATGAATTTCACGTACCCAAAAAAAAAAATATATATTAGGGAACTAAGAGGAAACTTCGAGCTTAATTATGTGTAGTAGTAAAAAATAATAATACATCCTGAATCATAATGAGCAAAAGAAATTGTTTCAAAATTAATTAATGTTGTGGCAGCCACGAAGGGTACGGTTGTATAATATAACGTAAATATTGTCTAGGTTGTGAGTGTTCTCAGAAACTGCAGATCATATGAATTCTAAAACGTTTTAATTGATGCAGCAATTTGAAAAAAAAAGAAAAAGAGATAATATTTATAGTGCTAGTTGTATAGTTGAGCACGGTGACTTTCTTCGACACGAAATTGTGACGTTTTTTTTTTAAAAAAAAAACGAATTTGCTATATATATAAATACAAGTAAGTACCCAAAGTCCCCCCCAAACAGGAAGAACCAATGGTAATTAATTAAGCTGGATAATTTCTCCTTCTACTATATATATGTAATGTATGGTACTACTTACTACCATAAGCTAGCCAATTAAGCTACAGAGTCCACTACTTGCAGCATCATCATAATTTTGGATTTGATTTTGAGCACACGAGTAATTATGATAAGCTCTCAAATTCATCAAAAACTGATGATCAGTCCATCACCAATAAGCAAGCCTTGCTTGGTTTTGCCTAACCTCTCAACCATAGGCCATGGCAAGCAGCAGCAAAGTTTTCCCTGCAGGAAGCAGCACTTGAAGTATCTTTCTAATTATAGAATTATACGAGCAGCAGCAGCAGCTTCTTCTTCTTCTTCTTCTGATAAATCGAACCCTCCATCAAATTTATCAAGCACCAGCACCGGAACTTCATCACTCAAAGTTAAGGCAACTGTTACAGTGCAAGTGAAAGTAGGAGGTCTCTTTGACAACATCGGAATAACAAAGCCTCTTGACGACTTGCATGATGCACTTGGTACAACTTTTCTTTTGGAGCTTGTTAGCTCCAACCTCCTTCCTAGTAAGTATATCGTTTAATGGAGAGGAAACACTCTCTGCGTTTTTTTCTTCTTTTTCTGACAGTCGTCCAGATACAGTCCATGCATGGAAATTAACACGATCCATAATAAGTGATTGGTGAATGAAAAACTCCATTTCCTAGTACTTGTTGTGTGGTGTTATTACGAGGGTAAATCGCATGGACATTAATATATACTTTAAATCAGTTAAAATCATCTCTGACAAAATAAATTATTCATGAGACAACAGCGATTGAAAGGTTAATAATAATTTTATGATGCGATTTTTGCTCTTTTTTGTGTAATTTTTTTTTTCTTATTAAAAGTCAGCGGTATATGGTGAGGGGTAAGTGGTACTTAGAAAGTCAAGTGGTTAATTGTTGAGGTAGTTGTGGCAGCCAGCCCCATCACCATCTATATATATATATTAGAGTTCATTTTCTATCCTATCATATCAAATTCCCTAAACAAACAAATGTATATGCATGGTGGTACTCATCAGAAGAGAATGATCAGAAGGAATTTATGTTTGTTGTTGAGTGGATATTACTAATTATGTATATATATATATATATAGATGGGAAAGAGAAGGAGAGCATCAAGGCATATGCTTCAAAGGTTAGCCAAACAGCGGACAAGATAAAGTACGAGGCGACATTCACAGTGGCAGCAGATTTCGGGGAGGTGGGAGCTGTTTTAGTAGAGAATCAACTGCGAAGGGAGCTGTTCATAAGGGATATTGTTCTCCAAGGCTTCCCCCCTAATAATGCTCGCCCATTTCAAGTGTTTTGTGATTCATGGGCTCATTCCAAATATGACAACCCTGTAAAGAGAGTGTTCTTTGCAAACAAGGTCGTCGTCTATTTAATCATTTTATTAATTATAATGAATTCTTTGTTTATATATATTTAATATAGTTTACTAGCTAGTATACTACTAATTAATTTAATTTTGATGGTAACTGCATGCATGTACACTGATGATATATACACATGTACGTACGTTTTATGTATCAGTCGTATTTGCCATCGGAGACACCAGGGGGACTGAAGTTGTCGAGAGACAAGGAATTGGAAAATTTAAGAGGGGACGGACAGGGATTGAGGAAGACATGGGAGAGGATCTATGATTACGACACATACAGGGACCTCGGAGATCCTGACAAGAAGATGGAGCTTAAACGACCAGTTCTTGGTGGGGGAGTCCACCCTTATCCAAGGCGTTGCAGGACCGGACGCCCACCCACAAGAACAGACCCATCCTCCGAATCAAGAACCTCCTCCACTCCTAATTTCTATGTCCCCAGAGACGAGGCCTTCTCCGAGGTTAAGGATTTCGCATTCTCCGTCAAGACTGTGAGCTCTGTCCTCAACACCCTCCTCCCTGCCCTCCAGTCTCTGCTCACTGATCCAAACCAGGGATTCCCCAACTTTTCCCAGATTGACAGTCTCTACGACTATAATGATGATGATGATGAGGAGGAGGATAATAATAAGAGTAGTAGAGGAATTAAATTGCCTAAACAACAACTAGGTGTTGTTGGGCAAGTATTACCAGCCCTCATCAAAACCTTTAGAGAGGGAGGGGACGACCTCTTACTCTTTGATCTTCCTCAATTGATTGAGAGTACGTATACGTATAGTGTATATATATATATATATATATGCATCAAAAGTTTCTTTTAGTTATTAATTAAATTTTCCTTTTCGGTAATTATATATGCATGCATGCAGATGATAGTTTCTCATGGTTAAGGGATGATGAATTTGCCCGTCAAACTCTTGCTGGTCTTAACCCACTCAGCATTCAACTACTCTCTGTAAGTAAAGATGAAGTTATTATAATGCATCATGAATGATACATATATATATATATACTCCATATGCATCCTTAACTATTAGCTAGCTAGTCCGAAAGCAAAATATATATATATAATTGCTTTAATTACTGAAGTTAGAGATCCTCTAACTATATATGTGTCTAATTAATCTGATGGAATATCCCCCAAAATTATTATTGGAAATTAATTAATTAATGCATGCATGCAGGAATGGCCTCTCAGAAGTAAGCTCGACCCCAAAGTTTATGGCCCTCCAGAATCGCTCATCACCGCGGAATTGATTGGAAAACAGATCAAAGGCAGTATGACTTTTACTGAGGTACGTAGTACAATTAATAAGTACCCGCTAGCAACAAACACATATAATATATATATATATATATATAGAATAAATAATTAATTAATTAATTAGAGGCAGCTGAGGCCTGAGCTGGGAACGTACGTACAAATAATGAATGGAGTATTGCACAAATGTATATATATATATATATGTTAATGTACATTCCATATATATATATGTTTTTAAATTTGGTGTAGGCTTTGGAACAAAAGAAGCTGTTCATGCTGGATTATCACGATATATTATTACCTTACGTGAGAAAAGTGAGAGAGCTTGAGAACACAACACTGTATGGATCTCGAACTGTGTTCTTCCTGACAGAGGAGGGGACGTTGAGGCCTATTGCCATTGAACTCACCCGCCCACCTCTCCCCAATCAACCAGCTCAGTGGAAGCAAGTCTACACTCCTCCTGCTGCCTCTAATAATCATAATGATGCTACTCACGCCTGGTTGTGGAGGCTGGCCAAAGCTCATGTTTCTGCACATGATACTGGATACCATCAGCTTATCAGTCACTGGTATATATATATATATATATATATATATATAATCAATTCATTTACTTAATTTCAAGTCACACATATTCTTTTTCTTTTTTAGTTTTGGGTTCAATTAACTAACTATATAAATCATGTATATATATATATATATATATATATATATATATGCCAGGTTAAGAACTCACTGCTGCGTGGAGCCCTACATAATAGCCGCTAATCGACAACTAAGTGCAATGCACCCTATTTACAGGTTACTGCAACCTCATTTCCGATACACAATGGAAATCAATGCCCTTGCTCGAGAGAAACTGATCAATGCAGGCGGCATCATTGAAACCTCTTTTTTCCCTGGCAAGTACTCCATGGAGCTAAGCTCTGTGGTTTATGACAAGCTGTGGCGGTTTGACAGGGAAGCATTACCCGCTGACCTCATTGCAAGGTACGTATTCATTTAATTTAATGAATCAGTATATATATATATATATATGTACATATACATATATGTAGAACAAATTAATTGAAGATGATGATTGATATATATATATAAATATATACACACACACACATACATATTATATATATATATAGGGGGATGGCAGTTGAGGACCCAACAGCAAAACATGGGGTTAAGCTAACCATTGAGGACTATCCATATGCGAATGACGGGCTTATTCTATGGGATGCAATCAAAGAGTGGGTGAGTGAGTATGTGAGGTACTACTACAGCCACAAGGACAAGGTTGAGTCCGACAAGGAGGTTCAAGCCTGGTGGACAGAAGTCCGAACCAAAGGGCACGCAGACAAGAAGGATGAAGGATGGTGGGGTGTCCTAAAGACTCAGGATGACCTTATCCAGGTCTTGACCACCATCATCTGGGTTGCTTCTGCTCATCATGCCGCTGTCAACTTTGGCCAATATGCTTTTGGGGGCTACATCCCCAACCGACCATCCACAGCTCGAATTAATATGCCAACCGAGGATGAGGATGATGATCATCCCCAGCTCCTCCAGGAATTCCTGGACAAACCACACCACACATTGCTCCAATGCTTCCCTTCTCAGCTTCAAGCATTACAAGTCATGGCCGTTCTTGATGTACTATCCAGCCATTCCCCTGACGAAGAGTATATCGGCGGTCAATTGGAACCTTATTGGGAGGATGAAGCCGCCATTAAGGTTGCCTTCCAAAGTTTCGCCGCAAAGCTCAAGCAACTCGAACAGACTATTGATTCCAGGAACTCTGATCCCAACTTCAAAAATAGGTCCGGAGCTGGAGTTGTCCCCTATCAGCTCTTAAAGCCTTACTCTACACCCGGGGTCACAGGAAAAGGAGTCCCTAACAGCATCTCCATCTAATTAATTATCATTACACAAGTACTTCAGCATCATTGTCAATTACTACATATACATATATGGAGATCGAATAAACTTCCTTGTGCGGTGTTCATCAAAATAACTTCCTGTCTTGATTTTTCCTAGAGTTGTGTTGTACTCTTCGTTCAATATTCTTTTAGAGATTATATTCCTAATCAGGACGGATAAATTGTGTTTTTTTTTTTTATTTTTCCTTTTGGGGATGAAATGATGTGTTTGATAATTATAACGTGCAGGAGGAATAAAAGAGACCCAGCCCCTAAATTAAACAAGGAAAATAAATTAAGAAAAAACAAATCATCCAGAAATCCCATAGGTATTTCTTCCTACTCATTTTGCATAATTATAGAATGCCCAGCAGTGCTTTTACCATAGAAAACATAAGAATGCAACGCTGTTGCTCTTGCACAATATATAGTACCTAATTCTTTTTGTTGCTGCGCGAATGCAATGGCAATTCATATGGTTGCAATATGGGATTTCTTTCTGAGCACAAATCCCAATCATAGCCACTTTGCCTGGGAAGAACGTCAAGATATTGCAAGTCCACTGAAGTAAAATTGTATAATCATGAAGTTGAATATTTAATGGTAATGCTTTTCTTATTCACTAACACGTATGATTCTATGTTACCTAGATTCAGTACAACTGATCTCGTAATAGAAATCTTATAAAAAGAATTAATTAAAGGCCTATATATGAGCTACAAAGAATCAAAAAATACTATATCCGTGTGATCCTATTCGTGACAACTGACTTCCTCTCATGTACAGGCACAAACAAAAACATTTGAACTGCAGACGGGTACCGCTTGAGTGTGCTTTAGAGCAGTGGCTGCAGCAATTGCATACATTTCAGAAATGGTGGTCTCCAGAACCGGGACCATCACAACCTGGCATATCATCAGTATAGTAGGATGATTTTCAATGAACTTGCTGATGATCAATTTCAATATTGGGGGCAATGAAGCTATCAGGTTGCGCATACACTATTAACAATCACGATAGCAGCAGCCTCTGACATTATATTGTTAGATCAGGATGAATGAGCCGCCCTCGAATCCTTGCACATACATTCAGGAACAGGATACTTGGTAACATCTCTTCCGGCTTTGACAGTTCTAAGTTCTGGCTGGCCCAAGGATTCACTGTGCAACTCCCTAATGATCCTGTTGAACTCCGGTTCAGGAAGTGAAGAATTTAGGAAATAAGGGAGCATATGCCTTTTGTTCGGGGTAATATACTTCTTGTGCCCAGCGTAGGCCCTGTGTCCCTGTATCAACAAATATTTCAGTTTCCCACCGCACAGACGCATTTTTGTATTCTAATTTTCTGCTATAAAGTTGATGAAGTGGAGAAACAAAATGAATAACCAACATCAATTATTCAGTTGCTCAGTTAAGGAATGCTCTTCTGTAACTTAATATACTTGGGATTTAGATATGCAGACTTTTAAAGCAGAAACAGTGGCAGTAGATGAAGCAATCTGTACCTGGATTGCGTGACCCATATTTCCACCATGAGAAGGCATGAAAACATCGCTTCTCTCTGAAACTATATAATCAATTGCAGCCAAAAAGGAAGCCCTGTTTGCAAATGGTTCTAGTTCTCCTGGCAAGGCAAGGTCTTCTTTGTTGTAGAACTGAGGAAATTCTCTACGCAAGGGCAACAAGGCTTCTTTTCCACCGAGTGGCTCCCCTCCAGCCCAGTATATCCTGGCATTTTTAGGGGCTCCAAGTGCTTTAAGCAGCCTATAACATTAGGGCCGGTTTCATCAACAAATCATTCAGAAGAAGAAACTCAAAAGCACATATGCATATTGAAGCTCTTTTGATGACATGACACAGCCCAAGGGCAAACATAGGCATTTTGTTCAATTCTCACCTTGTCACCTCCAAGGCATTGAGAGGGCACAGACCAGCAAGCTTCCGCTCGTGATAAGTCATGTTTGATCTTGCAGTTAGGAGCTCAGGCCGTCGTTTCCTCTCATTGTTAATGATATCATCATATTCGGGACTCAAACCAGAAAGGCACCCAGTCCTCACCCACACATCCTTCTCCATTCGTAGATGAAGAGCAATGTATGGCCCCCTGGAACGCATCCTCTCCGCAAGCTTGTTACCAAGTTGCAAAATTGGAGGGGAAAACCTCAATGCATGAAATGCCACCTAATGCCAGACAGATAAGAAATGGGATCTGTTATCTTAATAAGAACCTTGACTTAGAAGAATATCAGAGAATTCAATATATGATTCAATCATTGGCACACTGAATCATCAGAGAAGTAATAACTGGAGCAAAAATGTCTGGCAAAACAAGTCGGATGATTTCTACATATAACTAGACGGCCTGTTTCTTCTTCTCAAAGAATGAAAAATCCAATGCTTTTTTTGGTAGAGCAGAGCAGAGTATTTAGAGAACAACCAATATGAAGGGAAAGAAACACACAACTCAGAATGACATCTTCCTCATCAATACTACCTTGCATCGAAGTTTCTGAAGATCAGAAGGAAGATCTTTAGAAAGCCTTGAATCCAGTCCACGTAAAAGTAAAACTCCATCTCTGTTGAGCTGCAAAACGGAAACAAATCTCGAGATCAACATGTGAAATTGGTATTCCATTGAAACAGCATTCTTTTTCATGTTTTCCCAGTAGACAAGAATTCCCATATTGACAAATAAAACATGTCAAGAAGATGGATACAAAGTGAGAAACGGATTGAATTGGTCGTGCTATATACATATGAACATGATGAGGCCAATATGTGTGTGTATACATAAATAAATATGTAGATGTTTTCCCTGGGAAAGCATCAGCTGACAGACAGACAGACAGACAGACAGAAGAGTTGATGTGAGTTAAACAAAATGGACGGCTCTTCAAATGATAGGTCCCAGCTGACTAATTTTGCGGTAACAAACATCTTTCTGTAACCACCATGACACAATAGTACCTACTGATATGGCAGAATAAGGAAAGCCAAAAGAAAAAGAAACATAATGCATATGCTCAACCATGCCTTGAAACTAATTCTGTGGGTCATTGATGCCTGCTTATAAGCTAGCTAACAGCTGGAGTGTGGTTTATCCTGTTTTGGATGTTCTTCCTAATGTATCTTAGGAAGAACATCGAAAAAAAAAAAAAAACAGAATTGGGAGTGAATTCTATCCTATCCCAAATAAATCCAAGAGGAAGATCCCACCCCAGGCCAAAAGGATTCCAAGAAAGTAGCAGCAAAAGGGGGGGGGAGGGAGAGAAATGCTTACGCGCTTAAGGTAACGTGAACGGATCCATTGAGGGGAGACGTGGAGGGGAGTTCGCTTCTCCTCGACGGGCCTTGTCATTATATGGGTTGAAGGCAGAGATGAAACGATCCTCACATCGTTGCTCAGAACATTCTTGAAGTGCTGCAAATCAAATATATCTGAGAATTCGCTGCATTCAAAATTAGAAACCCAAATTAAATATTGTGAATGAAGATTGAAACTTGGAAAAAAAGTATAATGTAGTATTTATTATTTGATTGTATTGTATTGTATTTGTATACCTTTCGTCTCCCCAGATGACATTAACTTGGAGGATGGGAACAACCAAAGCAGCACCAAGGATCCTTGCAATGACAACAGCATCCACAATCTGGTTCCTCTGCTGGTTCATCCCTCCCGATACCACCACCATCAAATACTTGGCCCTGTCCTTAAGTATCCCCTGGCTCCATCTCCTGTACTCCCCACTGAACTCCAAGCACGGCCGGTAACCCAACCCATCTGGTTGCTTCCAGAACTCCGACGACGAATCCAAGGTGATCGAGGAGGCAGCTGCAACACCCAGTTGGTCTTCTTTTGATAAAGAAGATGATGATCTTGAGTTCCCCGCAACCCCAATATCATTATTATTATCTGGTGATGATAGGTACTGGTGGTGGTGGTGAGGTGTGAATGTGATGCAGGGGTATGGTGAGAAAGGCAGGGAGGGGTCCAGCTCCAACCACAACTTGACCATCCCAAGAAACCCAAATAGGAACAGAGCAAAGAACCAAACACGGGGGCTTTTGTAAGCGTTCCGCCAGCTGCAGCTTAGGGGGAAGGAGAAGAAGTTGTTTCTTGATGGTTTCTTCTTGGGAGAGAGGAGGAGAGATTGCAAGGAAGAAGAAGACAAGGAATTGATTATCTGGGATGGAACAGAGATATATGAAACATTCTTGGCCGCCGCATTACTAGTACAACTATTCTTTGATTTTGCCATAAGATAGATATATATGATATAGCTAGCTAGCTAGCTAGAAATGATAAGCTTTAGCGCCCTACTAATTAAATGATAGAGAGAAGAGAAAGAGATGTTGTTGTTGTTGTTGTTGTTGTTGTTGTTGTTGTGGGATTAGGATGCTTTCTTGCTTTTGGATTACAGTAAGAAGAAGAAGAAGAAGAAGAAGAAGACGAAGAAGAAGAAGAAAGAGGGAGAGACAGAGAGAAAGAGAAAGGAAAGAGAGAGAGAGATGGGCGGCGGGAACGCGAGAAAATGCCTTTTTTATTGTATTGTGTTGTGATGTACGCGTTGTTTGACAGTCAGAAAGACTCAGAAGCCAAAGCCACAAAAGTAAGTTTGTGCGCTTTTGGTTTGGACAAATTCCATTGTGGTTTGAGACTTTGGTTATGGCTTATGGGGTTTGTGTCTCTTTTCATATTAATAAAGATCCCACTCCCTCCCTCCCACCACCCACTACCCCTTTCAACTTTGTTCAGCTAATCAAATACTACTACTAATGTTAACTACTCTAACATAACCTTACCACCTAACCATTTATAAAAAAACTATTAAACTAAACTAAACTAAACTAGTACCATTCATTTTCCTACAACTTCAATAATGCTGTGCTCCTGCTCCCCACCTTGAGTTTCGCTTCATTATTAAATTTCTATTATTTTCATATCAATAATTGGATCCTCAAAGATACACACAGTTTCCCAAGGGTGCTTGCCTTGCCAAGTTTTATGACGACGAGTTCTATGCTAAAAGGGTATTCCTTCCTATTTTCAGTTTTAATTAGTGGATCCATCCAACATATTATATTTTTAGCTTTTCTTTTTAATATTTGAAATAATAACTAGATAAAATCATTTCAAACGATGCGACCCCCGGATCCACAAGAGGAGGTTAAATCCACGAGGTATTGATGTTCTCACTTTATAAATAAAGAAACTCCAAGGAATGAACTATGCTTAAATGGAATATTAGCTAATATTCCCCATAAGTTTTGGAAATCAATATAGTAAGTGAAAGAAGAGGTAATTCTACTACACGAAATGATGTAATCAAGTAAGAGATGACTATAAAAGTATATTATCATTTCACATATTCTACCCATATAATTAATTTATTTGTTACTTAGAAGGGGCAAGGGGGGCAGGGCAGCACCCTTTAGTCCCCAAGAAGCAGAGCTACACATGGGGTCTGGACCCCCAAACTTCTCCAATTTCTATGCTTTTGACCCCCCACCATTCCAATTATTATTAATGCCCAATAATAAGGTACGCTGCTCCCTGCATCCTCCTATAGGATAAGAACGTTTTGCTTATAAAAATGCATACAAGATAATACTCCTACATTATTTAGTTGTTGTTGCCTTTCAAAGTGTAAAACAAAAAAAAAAAAAAAGAGTAATCGATGCAGATCTTCAACGGTAACTTATGTAGAAACATTTTATGCCCGGAACGCCTAATATATTATAATTGGAGAAATACTTGTCAATATGAATTTATAAATATATGATATTAGTGATATTACCTACCCTATATAATTATTTCATTTCACACGCATGCTGAGGAAAGGAGAGGAAATGACCACTCATTTTTATGTTGTAATATTAGACCTTTTAGAAGTTTTCATTGTGTTTCATGATGTTTGACGCCTTGCTTAGCATACATTTAGTTTTTATTTTTTTTCAAATGCATCCCATCATTCTATTCTATGTGGCAAAAAAAAAAAAGGAGAAGAAGAAGAAGAGAAAAAAAAAAGGTTTTAGAAATAGGGAATAGGGATGGATGTAGGGGATGAGCCGTACGTGTCTTTGCTGTAAAAAAAAAATAATAATAATAATAAATGGAGGAAAGGACAATAATAATGCAATGAAATAAGCATCTCTATGTGAGGTCCGGGCAGCCATTTCAGAATCCTTTCTCTTACTTTTTCTTTACTTTCTATTCTTCTCAATTACTACTATACTACTACTCAAATTAAACTACTAGGTGAAAACACACAAGCCAGAGCCCTGAGCCTGAGCCTGGTGTGGTGTGGTGTATGTCTTTCTTTCTCTCCTCCTGCTCCTTGTGTTGTTTAAGTTTCGGCCGGGAAAAATACTACTACTACTACTAGTGATATGCTTTCTGGGCCCCACCCCCAATTATATGTTCACTGCCAGCTGGCCACAACCCCCTGTCCATGCTGGCACGGTCGGGTCGGGTCTCCACGTACGTACACCATCGCCCACCACCACCACTTCGCTTTTTTGCTCGCTCCCTCGCGTTAGTTACCTCAAAAAACAAATTAATGAGCCTAACAGATTATTACCATTCAAAAAAACAGATTATTACCATTCATTTTCCACTCCCTCCTCCTAATATAAAATGCCCAACTGGTAGACAACCAATTTTTTAATAAATAATACTATTCCCTCTTTTTTGTGATACTATGGTAGGTAGACAACCAATTCACGCTAATTTGTAATTACTTGACTCATCACCTAATTAAATGCTTAAATATTGTTTGGAATACAAACAATCGAATCCTTTTTTAATCCCGGCGTGAAGGATGATGCTCAACATGGACCCATCCACCCTCACATCTAAACAACTAGTAAATGAATACACGCATTTATATCAATAGGAAGTTATGGAGAAAATTAATTTTTTTCAAAATGTATTTTTTTTTTAACGTCAACCTGCATTATTATACATGGATATGAATTTTTTTATATGTCTGATACCAATCTAAATCCAAGACCAAGATGAACATCATAGGGATGATTTCCTCATCGGTTCAAATATAGTCATAATCATAAATCATTAAACAGTTGCGTATTCATATCTTCTCTCGTCTCCCTTTTGAATTAATGGTTAAGCTTTTAGTTGTGATAGTCAATTAACAAATTCTATTTTTTCTCTAGTTATTATAATCTTAAATTTAATTATATGACATGATTGTTTGGTTTTGGTGCAAGACAAAAGGAGAATTGCGGGGGTCCCTCCATTGTTCTTCCATGTAAAGGATGGAAATTCCGGCCCGTCAATTGTTGCTTGTCACACAAGGAGTTTTCGGCAATTCTCTTCTTATTGGAGGAGGGAGGTTGATCTCAATTATAACAACAAGGAAAGGTGACGGTGTGTATTATCATCATCATATGGCAATTATACCTTCTTTTTATGATAATCATAAATATCTGAACTAACAAGCTACCAAGCAAAAGATAGCCAAAGTCCAATTGGGTAAGAGGAGGATATAAATGATGGTACTGGCGTTTCCATTACGCTATGCAATTGCTACCTCGGGTCACAGCTGTTAATTACTGGTTTTGGAAGCCTTTTGAATTTGTCTCCATCCCATTTGGCCAGCCAAATTTCCCCCCAATCTTCCAAACCATAAAAGAGAAAAATTAAATACAAAGGAAAATGAAAAATAAAAAAGGGCCGCTCCCTAGTTTTACCAAATCATGGTTTCGTTTCCTGGACCAGGCCCTTTGAGAAGATATTTAATTAGTAAATACATACGTATAAGTGATTTGTGCCTCTCAACCAACTCATGTGTTCTTCCTTTTTATTGAGTTTGGTTGGTTTTCAAGTCAAATATTCGTGAATATGGAGTCCCCACATTCCATAATATATAGTTTTGCATAATTAAGCGGACCCCAGCGAGCTTTCCATATATACTTTCTTTACTGACATTTCTATTCCCAATTACTTAGATTAATCTGACACATGATAATGGTGATGTTTTAAAGAAACTTTCCCCGGCCCCAGGATTAATTAATGGCCGCGTGACGTATATGGTGATTCTTTCTAGCCGATTAATTTTTTTTTTTTTTGAGAATACCGATTAAGTTAATTTTCCTCCAGAATTTATTTATAAATGTACCCATTGATGAATTGAAATTATATATCATGACGATGTAAAACTGTATATACATAGCTATTATAAATAGATTGTTTTCAGAATTAAGCACATATATGTACGAACATAATACTGCTCTCGCTCACATCAATAATTTGTTTGTCAGTAAATATCCTTTCTTTCATTCCATACATACATGATAGTTGCTACATATTTTCATGCAAACCCAAGCATTCTGCCTTGCCCTTTTCTTTCTTCTTTTAATTTTCTCTTAGTTAATTTTATGTTCATCTAGAAATGTCTTGCTAGTTTTGGATGATTGTTTTTTTCACTAGTGGAATCTATGGTGCGTATGTGTTGATTTGGGACCTCCGGGCCTTTTTTTTTTTCTTACTTTATCATGATTTTAATAATCAAAATAATATCCACAGAGCCATCGAAATATTGTACTACTGGAACAGAGTTGGCTTGAACTGAAAGAAACATGTAAATAAGAATTTCCAATATGATTGCTTTTCGTGTGGATAGATGATAGAGCTGGCCATTCACAGGAGTTGGCATATCATTACACCTTGACAACTCCGGATTACATTTTTCAATTAGTTGTCAAGTAGTTGAATTTATTTATTTTTTTTTTGTCTGTGCAAAGTAGTTGATATTGGTTAGGCATGAGGTCATACATATGTATCAAACCCTAGTAGCTAGTTAAAAAAATTGGTGAGGTATGATATGCTATTTCTTGGATCAAAGTTGGTTGAGTAAGTGTATCCCCTCCAATAATGTAATAGACAGCCATCTGGGTTTGGTCAGGGTGTCACTTCTTCCCAATCGTCCAACCATTGATATGAAAGTTTGATTAGAAACGTTTTGACACTCTGAATTCTGGAGGAGATATTCCATATTTACCTCATTTATCTGTCATTACATAATTATAAAATTTTAGCATTTGCGCTTCGTTATATAATCCAAGTCCTTTCAGCATTGGCTTAATATGTCGACACAAAAGAATTTCCTTTTTTTTTTTTGATAAGAACAAAAGAATTTCCATAAAGAATTGTTATCTAATTAGAACCACGAGGCAAGGCACGAGAAAGAGAATTAATTCTTGTACAATATCCTGGAAATCCAAAAGAATCCATAAAGGAGGCGTCTGGTTAATTATGTGGACAGACAAATTGCAAGCATGCCATGATCAATTCCAGTATGCAGCAGCAGTGGTTAATTATTCGCGCTTTCAGCTCAATCATGTATAGAATAGACATGTACTAATATTGTTTGCTTTTCCAGATGATGAGAGTAAATGAAAATGGTCAAATGTTGGCAACAACTTTGTGATAAGACCACGACTAGCTAGTACTCCACACAACAAGGGGTTTATCTCTTATCGAATGATCTAAAATCAATGCAATGCAATGCAATAATACAGACATTGCCTCCCTCGACAAATGGGTCACAAAAATTAGATGTATAACCCCTGTAACAGCCACTACTACAAAGTGAAGGCACCTTTTTTTTTTTTTTGGCCTCGTATACCAGACACACCTTACTGCTGATTGTCAAGTATGATAATGGGGTTGGCTTGGATTGGGGGAAGCGATGCAGAAAGCCCATGTTCCTTACATGTGGCTACTTGTTTAAATTTTTTTTTTTTTTAATTTTTGCTTCTCTTCCCAGTCACATGTGCATTTATTTTGCACACTGTATTTTATGTCCACTCCAAATATTATATGAATTTCTTTTTCTTTTTTCTTGTTGTCACAGTCAAAATCACTGGCACTACCACTAGTACTTGATTGATGTATTTTTTTTTTTTTTTGCGGGGAATAAACTTGTCTCCAACTATATAATTAAGCTTATTCTTGCTCAGGTCTCTTGGACATTTTTAGTTCAACTTTTAGCTCCATATATATATATATATATATATATATATATATATTATATAAAGAGAGCTATAATTAAGTGTTACTTGATGTTGACAGTGAACGCGGAATTAGCTCCGGCCAGGCCAAGAAATAAGAATGGGAAACAACGACACCTGATCTATATATGGACTATTTATGGATAAACACACTGAACTGAACTGAAGAGTGATGAAGAGCAGGACAATCAGGTTAGAGCGATAAAAATTCCCACGTGCGCTACCCCATCAAGCAAGGCAGGCCAGCCCAACATCCTGCCTCCTGACTTGAGAAAATTGAGAAAAACAAAAAAAAACTCCCGCTAGTACTCACTCATTTTATTTTTTTTGATGAATTCTATATATTATGAAAAAAAAAAAAAGAGCAAGTCTAAAGGCTCAAACCGCCCTCAACCACATGTAATAGTAATACTATCATTATACATATACATAATTGGATCTTAGGGGGACTTTAGCCTCTGCTTGCTCCCTCCCTTTGATCCGCTTTTGATCTGATGGATGTATTAATGCCGTGGAATTAAATTACATCATATTGGGCTTTTGAGTTTTAATCTTGTCTCTTTTGCATTCCCAACGACTAGTGTTTCCTTTTATTTTCCAATTGATTAAAATTTAAATGGAAAAAAAAAATCTATATGGGAATCCATATAGCCCAAAGTCTAAGTCTATCTTCCTCCTCTAATTCTGTTCCTCTTGTGGGAGTCCATATTTACACTCCATTCAAACTCCCACCTTGGTTTTTCAAGAGTCCCACCACTCACAGCCCCAGTCCCAATCCTGTTTTCATCGTTCACACCTGAGTCCCAGTCCGTCTAGAGGATCAACCCTTTTTTTTTTTATATAAAAAGCCCAATTGACTTTGATCTTGAATCATTGTGTTTATCAGTGCAAATAGGTCTCGCCCAGTATCCTCAACCCGCTTGAGTTGACATAATTTGGGCCGAGTTGAATTCCATGATGTAATTTGTGGCCCTATCCATGTTGAACCTACCTGGTCCAATTATGGGTCACCAACTGGAGGAGGAATGGGCTTTCTATTTTTTTTTTTCTTTGAACTGAAAATGGCTTTTATTTTATTGAGCTCAAATGTGAATCCAATTGATGAGAGTGAATTCAATCCAATTATTGAAACGGAATACTGTTGTGGGAATTGATAATAATAATAATAATAATAAAAAAATACACAATTGAAGAAGTGATAGTGATTTATTATTAATAATAGGAAGAGAGTCGTACAGCGGATGGATTCTCCCTCATTTCCCCTTTACTGAAACCTCAAATTCTTTGCAACAACAACAACATGGCAGAACATAACATAACATAACAGTGGGTTGGTTTTTGTTGTTTGGGTCAGTTTATTTCTGGAGGAACATCTTGAACCAGTAAGCAGAGTATTTGAGGTGTCGTTTCACATTATTCTTGAAATCCACATAAACCATTCCAAACCGAACTGTATAGCCGGCGTCCCATTCGAAGTCGTCCCAAAATGACCACATGAAATATGCTTTCACGTTCACACCATCCCTGTTCACACTCACCCAAACACCCCCAAAAAAATTAATTAATTAATTATTTTTTATTGATTCACAAATATTATATATTATATATACCAAAAGAAAATATCCATGCTAATTAAAAAAAAAAAAATCCTCTACGCACTTGATAGCTTTCAGAAGGTAAGACAGATGGCTACTGTGGTATCTGATCCTCAAACCATCCTTAAGGGCCACATCAAGAGGCAAGGAGCCATTGTCAGCTAATCCTGCAACCCAAAATTAACACCAACATGATGAGGACTAGGAGCTTTAAATTTTAATTTTTAAATTATCATCAGGAGGATGAGCTTTAATTATTTAATGAGTTGACCGCAATATATATCTATCTAGATATATACACAATAACACACATATAACCAAAAAAAAAAAAAGAAAAGAGGGAGTTGTGGAGAAAGTAATTAATGAAGAAGGAAATCGGCTTACCATTTTCAGTTAAATAGACAGGCGGATTATTGTAAGTTTTCTTAATATAAAGAAGGACCTCTTCCAAGCCCTTTGGGTAGATGAACAGCCAATTCAAAGAAGTCTACAACAAGCACCACGTATAATATTATTAAGTACACTTTTTGTTAGAAATAAAATGGTACCCTATATATATTATGTATATATGCATATATTCCAATTTATATATGCTAGCTGCTGATACATGTCACATATATGCATGCATGCAGTACGGGGAGGGTAAAGAATTGAGGGATATATATATATGATACCGGTGTACCCAGAGTACGCTTGTTCCTTTCATCTGCAACGTAAACAAAACCAAATTAGAACTATATTATATATGACTTAATTAACCGGAGATCAGAATTACTAATTAATAATCTCAGGCAGTAGGATCTTGATGAGCGTAATTAATTAAGTTGATTTACTTACTAGACATATTAATACGCATGTCGACAGTGAAACTGGGCTTGGCGTTATTTGGTAAAGTTAAGAATTCAGCATATTTAACGGTGTAATAGTTTAATCCAAGGAAATCATAGGATCCTTTGAGCATCTTGGATTCTTCTGCTGTGAATCTGGGCAGTCGGTTCCCAACGGTTTCACGCATGCTCTTTGGATAGTCACCGAATGTAATTGGATCCGCATACCTACATACATACATAATTAACTTTGTTGGTTAGTTAATTAATCCTACCAGCTACCTAACTAGCAATATACTATAAATATGCATATGTGTAATTGGTGGCTTGGCTATATATATATATATATATAGCGATGCCATCGCTGGCGCTGCATACACCTACCATCCAAAGAAGAAATCCAACGCTCTAGAAGCAGCCAAGCGGCCTGAAGTTGTATTGTATTTTGGAATAAACCAGTGGGTAACAATTGTAATACCAATTTTTCCCTTTTGAATCGCCTGCAAATTAACAAGTATATATATATATATATGTGGCAACAACATATATATACATATATATGTAAGTAGTGGTTAACTAATTAATTAGTTAATTACTATTAATCTTTACGGTAGGTAGGTACAGACCTGGTACTTTTCCCTGTACAATTTAACAGCAGCTGCATGACAAAGGAGCAAGTGGTGGGTGACAATGTAGGGCTCGGTGGAAGAGTCACCAGCCGTGCAATTGCCTTCAGTCTTGGAGCATCGTCCTGGTGCAAAAGTACCTCCATTGTATCCGTTTATTGCAAACCCATTTGGTTCATTCATTGTTACCCAGTGCTTTACCCGGTCCCCAAAATGTTTGAAGCACAAGTCCACATAGTCTCTATAATCTTCACTGTTGAACAATATTAATATTACCGACTTTTTTTTTGTTACTACTATATACTATATATATATATATTAGTGTACTACTAATTACTATATATTTAACCATTTTCTTCCCTTCATCATTTATATATCCATTAATAAATGATGACTTACACTATCTTGGGACTCCGGAATCCTCCATACTCGTCTTCAAGAGCTTGTGGTGGATCATAATGCAACAAAGTCACCAGTGGCTTTATACCTGTCCCATATACAATTTCCCATATAAACTTCTCTACTACTATTAGGATCCATTCCATTCATTAATTAAAATGTACTACTACTGCACACACAGTACGTTTAATTATATAGAAGCATAAGAAATTCTTAATTACAATAGGTACGTAGAAGTAGCAAAAGTTTAAGGAATTCCACCGTTGGAGAGAAGCTCGTTGATAACGTCATTGTAGAATTTTATTCCAAGTGAGTTCACTCCGCCAGCTATCTTCCCCTCTGATACCCAAAGTCAATCCAAATTAATATTAAATATTATATAGTCATTAATGTAAGTCTGTACTCCATCGTTTACTTAAAGTGTTTAATTGATTTTTTTATTCCTCACTTGGTAATAGTCTGCTCCACGCCATGGAAAATCTGAAGGACTCCAATCCGACCTTTTTCATCAATTGTATATCCTCCTGCAACGTCCCATCATATTAAACAAAAAATCAAGCTACTAATTAATAGCCACAGCTAACACAGGAATATGCTGTTCTTTTATTTTTTTTTTCTTTATATATATAAAGACCGTTCCATACCTTATAATGGTGATAGAAATCATCTGCCACATCTCCGGTGCTATGATCCCAAATTTTTTCTGTCAAATTTAATTATTCATATATAAGCCATTATTATGATGACATAAATGACACATGTATATATAGTTGTGTTGTATATCCGAAAAATAACATTATACCATGATTATTCTAGTGTCATCACGCATTTAATTGCAATGATGAATACACACATATAAAAAAAAAAAAACACGATGGCACACGCCTCCACCGAAGATTCACAAGGAAAAACAATTGAATTTTCTTCTTCAATAATAGTAGTGAATTAAATACTCATGAAACAATGCAACACTTAGAGATATTTATTGTCAAACTCTATCAGTTATCAGTTTACCCCATAACAGATTTGATGGACTGGCAAACTCCATCGTCTGACCACGAAACGACCGGTCTATTTGTGGGCTACTTGGTATAGTACGGTCCGTAAGACAAGTATGGGTATGGGATACGTAATTAAGCCACAGAAGAAGAACGTATCAACATATTATCATTTTTTTTTTATGGCGAAACATGCTTTGGAAGAAGCTTGTACGATAATTTGGAAAAAAAAAAAAAGAAGATTTGAATACGAAATTAACTGTGCAACTTAATTATCTTTGGGTAGACAAGAAATAATTAAGAGAATACATAAGCCATACCTCATATGCTGCCTGCGTGCTTGCGTACAAATTAAAGGTCAACTTTACATTTTTTTTTGTCAGCTATTTTTTTCAGAGAAATACACAAGTTAAAAAAATGACTAACTTGCATAAGGCAAACTATACAATTACCAACCGGCATTTCGAGAGAGAGAGAGAGAGAGTGGGAGGGAGGTAGTAAGAATACGAGTATAATAGAAGGTATATAATTTGAGAAAGAGCAAATAGCAAAATTAAAGAAACAAACTGGAAAACTGATAACAAACCTGGATGTTTCCTAACAAAAGTATCCCATATGCTTGGTCCCTTGCCATCGATTAGTGCTGCTCCTTCAGACTGAAAGTTTAGAACAAAAGGAAAGAAAGCTTTAATTAATTGTTTGCTACTAATTAAAGGAACTCGGTTTCCTCTTTATACATATACTTCACAAATTTTTTTGAAAAAAACAAAAGAAAGAAAGTTGTAAGGTTGATAAATTAGTTGAATGGTTTCCTCATACTTGGTAAGCAGCTGATCCAGCTCCAAAAAGAAAATCAGAAGGAAAACTGCTGCGATTAAAAGGCACCAAGCGGCTTGGTGCTGCAGCGTTAGCGCAAGCAGTGAAGCAAGCTAGGGCAAACAGGCATAAGAAGAAGCTACGCCCTTTATTTGCCATAGCTAATGTATCCCTATGTTTCTGCGCTTTGCAGTGCCTCCCTCATACCCTATTTATAGAATATCTAGAATGCAGTACTGCAAATGGAGATGCTATAATTGATAGATTTATTACTCTATATGTTTAACATTATAATGGATCGGTCCCATTGCATATCCCGTTGTTTGTGTTTCTATCATATCCGATATCAAGATTTTTTCCTTTTATTTTTTTTTCTTTTGTCGATATGGATTAATAATGTAATATATAAAATATGGCCGATGATTTGTCACATTCTAGACACCATTTTCAACTCTTTCACTGCAATTCCTGCATCCAATACTTGTGTCTTTTTTAAAAGAAATTTTGTCTATTCTGATTTTCAATTCTAGGCTTTGATCAAACCAAATCTGGCTCATATATAGGTCACAGTTTTTCAAGTATACCTGTTATTTTTTTTTTTTTTTTGAAGAAAATTCTGAACCACATTATAGAAGTTAACCGGTATATGTATGAGCTGACGGGCCATACCAGCTCAGGTCTGAAACAAATGGTAATATATATATGTCTCTTCTATTTTGTTTTTCCTTTTATTTTTGTCCATATATATGTCTCAATCTTTCTATATATATGTGGCATGCACATATGCATAATATTAGAGGGTTGAATCAATATAAATTAAAAGAGCATATATATTAGAGGGTTAATTCTTTTTGTAGGTGGGAGGTCAATGTGGTTCATGCGTAAAATGAAGCAAAGCTAATTGATTTCGTTTTAGATCGGCATGGCTATTTATTTTTTGGTTTCGTTGACCAAAAAAAAAAAGGCTTAAAGTAAAACGCTAGAGCATTATCTACCAGAGTGTCGTTCTGGAAGCCTGAGTTCAATTTTGAGAATTGAACGGCCGGGGAGTGCATTTTGGTTGCTGGTTTCATGGCAAATTCTGCTCTTACTTCTAGTTGTGATTTAAGCTTTGTTAATTACCACTTACCAGCTCTCCGTTGTGCAGTTCTAGGTTGTTATTATGTCTCATACTTATATATATATATATATGAGAATATATATGAGAATAGTCATTCTCATCTGTACCACACCCACCCATGGTCTAGTTAATGTACATGTATGCTTTCTTTTACCACCCAAAAAATAAAAAAAAAAAATATCACTATCGATGATAGTAATAAAGAGGATAAACCATGGGCCTTTAGTATCTCTATAGTTTATTTTGCCTTTCTATCCTGACATGCAGTTAATCTCATATGGCCATGCCCAATGAAGGAAGGAGTAGACTATTTATTTTTCCCATTTTTATTAATTAGGGGTTTTCAACAAATCCAGATCCGAATCCTTTGGAAGCGGAGAAGCTAATTAAATTCCCACCTGCAAAGGTGCCAACTTGAAGAAACCGTTCGTGTATTATATCTATGGATGCATAATGCATATACATATTACATAGAAATGGATGCATTGATCAGCCATAAACAAGGGTTGTGTTGCGGCCAAGTGTCATAATTTAAAAACCAAATCAATTATAGATTAATGTAGCAACTGAATTATATCAGTCGGATGCTTTAGCAACTTCCTTTGAGCACACCATGCATGTTCTCTCAACATTTCTCAAAAATTCCCTATTAAAGCACGAACTAAGACCAAATACCAATACATTATTGCACGTTATATAGCCAACCCATCCCGGCAGTGGCGTATATATATTTATACAAAGTGGTCTTTATTGGGTACATTAATAAATATTAATAAGTGATTATTACATCATCGTTTACCTCTGGCACTTTTTAAGAATAGTATCTCGTCCAATTTTTTTTGAGAAAAGTAATATTTTTAATTCATATAAACAGATCTAAAGATATGAAATTACATAACTGAAGTTCTAATATAGCAAAAGCATAAGAAAAATTCAACAAAAGAATTTTTCTTAATCTACTACATAAAAATACACAACGTGATTTATTTCCTTCGATAGAGGATTTACAAAGGCACACCACTCGCGAGCATCAGATCCAGATCCGATAGGGTCCGTGCAGCAACCATCATACCAGCAGGTAAATTTGAGACATACCTGTGAGGAAAAATATCCCTTTGTTGGTAAATTTTTGTAGCAGATATAGAATCGTTCTTCAAATCGAATCTTCCTCCATGAACTTTGGCTTCCATAGACTTATTTGAAACACCAAAAAAGGTGAGAAAACTCCAGAAGGAGAGAAAACAACTCATAAAAAGTGGAACAAAACCCACAGAAAGTGAGAGTAAACCAACGAAACTAAAAAGAGAAAACCCCAAATTATAGATCTTAAGAGTTTTTCTATAAGAGAAAACCCTAATATGACAATATCTCGTTCAATTGAGAAAAGTAACCGTGCGTATATGTTTGTCTTGATATAAAAATATGTGTTCAGAATTCAGTGAACCAAATTTCAATTATGCATGCATATAGAAGTAAAACAGCGATGAAGAAAGATTTTATGGTAAAAGAATGACAAAGTGGATCAGGGTCCACGTACGCCTAGTAACTTTATTTATATTTTCAGACAACGACGACGACAGAGCGAACCACGCGGAAAATGGCTCCTCCTACTCTCAAATCAAATCACACTAATCACACTGTCCATGGATTGCAGTGAATGCTTGACAAATCGTGTTGTCCATATTCTTAGATAAATGAAAGGGAAGGGTATTTAAATTTAAATGTTTTAATTTATTATGATTGATTGAATGACAGTCCTGCTGGACAAAAAAATAAATAAAATTGAATCAATGAAAGTCCTCCTCACGATAGAAGAAGTACTAGTCGAACTCGAACTAGAACCGAGGGAGGGAGGGACCATTCCAACTGTAGATAACAGATATTGTCGTCGAGTAATCTGCACCATATCATATCAAGTGTGCGTGTGCCAACTCATTCACATTAGTAATATCGTGATCTGATTAAGAATTAGTACTAGTCCCTCGTGAATCCCCTGGTCTATTTCTTCCCTACAATAGATATTTCTTAACATTATTTTTTATGCTAGATATTTCTTAACATTATTTATTTTATTATGATCTTTTAGCTAGCTATGCACTCTTATACTACTACTAGATATTAAAAGGTGCCAATAAGTCGCTGATGGCTACTAACCAACCAACGTATGCATTATAGATCTAAATTTATTAGTACTAATATTTCAGGATAATAATTAAGTAGGTCAATTATATCTTAGGTGACAGGTGTTGTATCTATATTGAACTGTTAGTGGGCATCAATCTTTTCTTTTTCCTAGTGTCCATTGAAAAAATTGATCCAGGACCACCTGTAAGTTTTGCAAGTTCTTGCAGGAATCGTCTTACTTTTAACATACCATTGCCATTACCATTGGCAGTAATAAAAAAGGCAAGAAGAACTAAGAAAGATACAGATATATATATTCTCAAAAATTCTTCTGTCTTGAAGATTTCATCAGCATAGCATAGGATTTATTATTGGATGTGAGTGGGAAAGTAGAAACAAGCGAAATATTAGAATCATGAGTAGCTGTAAAATATATCATCTTGGTCATTAATTGACGAGAGATAATTAAGTTTGTGTGGTTGAAGTTTTTTTAAAAAAAAATTGTTAATGTTGTCGGCTAGGAAGATAAAATAAAAAAAAATGAATTGTTTTGACTTGAGTAATAAATTAGAAAACAGCAACTGCGCAAGGGCAGGGTTACATCAATCATGTGGTGGATAGCAGCATATCTTTGCGGAGCAGTGGTACTGGGCCATTTTGGCTGGCACATCGTTAATTCAATTCCACCCATCTACTGCTATAATTCAATTCAACCCAATCTATCTACTGCTCCTTCAAGCTTTCGCCACACTGATCTCTGGTCTGCCCTTCATTTTCATTCATCCTCTGAACCTCAAGCTCCTCATCATTGATGATTCAGGAATTAATATGCTGTCTCTCTTTCTACAATATCTTTTAAAAGAGATAATAAAACACTACTTAATATACGTATCATACATCCTAATTACTCATTTTAAATCTTGAATAATCATATTAAGATTTGTTTTTTTTTTTTAAAAAATGATGCTCCTTTCGTCCGGCCAAACTGAGAGAGAGATCCCATCCAAACTGCCATGTTACAATTCCAAAATCATATTAAATCCCATTTGTTCCTTTCTTTTTATTTTTGCTATCCTTTCTTTCTTGTTGAATTTTTTAACAATCTTTATGATTTTCTTTCTTTTTTTTAATGTTTTTCTTTTGCTTGCTCAAGTCCATTTCTATCTCCTTTTCGGGCTCCGTAGCAAGAAATGATATATTCCGTTAAAGACAATCCTTCGCGTAAATTGCTTTGAATGACTAATTCTAGCATTTGTCCTTGTGGATCCGACATTAATCCTCTCATGCCTACCAATTGGTGTATTTACGATGCACTTCCTCGAGCACCCGAAAAGGCATTATATAGGCTGGATCCGAGGGTTCGGTCATCCTAAAATTAGAATTCATCTCCTGGCGCAAGTATTCACTTGTAGCATACCAGATGTCAATCGATTGACGGAGTTTTTCTATTGCATGGACATTTCTATAATGCTGGTGGTTTGCTAAAAGCATACTTTGGTGTTCAATATCTTGGACTAGCCATCCCTTCGTCTATATGCCATAGGATGGAATATAGACGAGATTAAGGGTTGATGAATGAGCGAAAAACATAGGCTGGTTACATTATCGTAGGAGAGTAGCTTGTGCAATGTTATTAAATCCGGACCGGAGGTTGAACCGATCGGGCCTCCGAGTCACGGTTTTCCCGGGTAGCCAAACTACGGTTCAACTGGAAATTGACAAAGAGATCAAAAACCCGGAGACCCAGCCGGGTCATGGTTAACCGGGTTCGACCATCCAGGCCGGTCCGGGTTTGATAACACTAGGCTTGTGCGAGTTGATCGCCATGGTTTTTCTTTGTCATGAACATCAAACAGAAGCAGCAACACTAAAGAACATCAAACTACATTGCAAAACAATTTCAAGTCATTTTTTTGTTTGAACATCAGAGTTTTTATTCATACTTAAACCATCTTACCCTGTACAAGCCTACTATTGGTAGAGTAAAAAACCCTCCTCGACCCCATGTTCGAATAAAGTGAGGAAGGGGGTGGCATAAGTCCTAAGAATCAATAGATTCATGGTCCATTCCCCCATAATGTATTTTTTTTACAATCTTTTTGATTGATAGAGGGATCAAATAGTATATTCTTTTTTTTGTAGTTTGGAGGATTCAAATATGACTATTGCTTTCCAATTGGCTGTTTTTGCATTAATTGCTACTTCATTAATCTTATTGATTGATGTACCTCTTGTTTTTTCTTCGCCCGATAGTTGGTCGAGCAACAAAAATGTTGTATTTTCCGGTACATCATTATGGGTTGGATTAGTCTTTCTAGTAGGTATCCTCATCTCGTGAACCTGGATACAAAAACGGAAAAACTGCCCCCCCCCCAACCATATCCTAATGATTGAGTCCCCAAACATTGCGTTGTTTCGTTGTTTCCAAATCTCCCAGCACAAGTGACAAAGAGACTCAAGAACCAAATTCTCACTGCCTGCCCAAGCCTTAACCATATCCTCCCACCATTTCTTGAAACTCAGTATGTGCTCCTTACTCGGTGCATACCCCAAAGGACTTGCAAACCATGCAGCCCGGGCATGATTACAGAAAAATAGTAAATGCTCTAGTGTTTCAGCCCCCGAATCACATAGTCGACAGTTAGCATCACTGGCAATTCATGTTGTCGTGTCGGGTTCGTGTCGGGTTGAACAGGTAATCGGGTTCTAAATCTTCAATCCGACCCGACCCATTTAATAATCGTGTCATGTCGTGTCCAACCCGTTTATTATCGTGTCGGGTTCGGGTTGACCCGCGGGTTACCTATTAAGTCTAACAAGCCTAAAAATGAGTTTGAAATTTTTCTATTTTGCGTATTTTTAAGCAAATAGGCATATAATTAGTTTTTTTTATACATCAAATAAAATTATAAATTGCAGAATCATAATATAATAATATTTTAAAGCATTTATAGAAGTATTTTTGGATAATTTTAGTAACTTTAGCCTTAAATATTGGATAAGTCTTATATTAAATCAGTAAAATATCTATACCCTAAATATAATCGGGTCATAAACAGGTACCTATCGGGTTGGCGGGTCAACCCGCTACCTGACCTGCTAATTTTTGTGTCGTGTCGGGTCGACCCATTTAACTAAACGGGTTGGAAATCTCTGACCTATACCTGCCAATTTCGTGTCGGGTTCGTGTCGGGTTGTCGTGTCAATACCCGTTTTGCCAGGTCTACTGGCAATCCCTCGCCTAAACAGACACTCTTGCGTAGGCATAGCTTGATGAAGAGCTCTCCATGTGAAATTTATTACCTTAGGAACTGTGTTCATGCCCAGACTGCTTTCCAATTAACAGAATCAAATCGGTTCCTTAAAGCCAACTCCTCCTCACGAAGGCTTTCATACCTAGATCGTGAAGTGTATTCACCATTTTTAGTTTTATACCAGACAAGCCTATCTCTAGCCAGTCTTGCAATAGGAATTTTCAAAATGGCCTGCACCTCTGCAGCATTAAACAATTGGCCGAGAACCCCCTCATTCCACTTATCCCCGCAGGAGCTATAAGGTCATTTACATATTGAATATGGAAGTTAGGGGGCCTCAGTGATTGTAGTAAGAACCTATCTAAAGAAGGAATCCATTGATCAGACCACACATTGATGTCCTTCCCTGACATAACATTCCACCTGAGACCCTTGATCAACATTTCTCTTTCATCCAAAATGCTTCTCCATGCCCATGAAGGGGGACTACCCACCTTCGCTTGCAAAAAGGAGGAACTGGGAAAATCAATGCCTTTAATCACCCTCTCTACTAACGCATTAGGGTCATGCAGCAGCTTCCAAACTTGTTTGGCCAGCAAGGATAAATTAAAATTCTCTAAATACTTGAATCCCATCCTTCTTAATTTCTTTGGCAGACACAGTTTGAACCAGCTCATCCAATGAATCTTTCCATCTTTACTATTATGCCCCCACCAAAACTTTCGTATTCTCTTGTTGATATCCTGCACAAACCTAGCTGGCAACCTATAGCAAGACACAACATAAACTGGGATGGCCTGAATCACAGCTTTAATAAGAACCTCCCGACCAGCCATTGACAAAAATTTCAGTCTCCATGATTGCGTGCGCTGATCCACACACTTTAGCAGGTGTTGGAGGGCTTTTTTTTCCGATCTCCCCAAGCTAGTAGGTTATCCTAGGTACCGATCATTGTGGCATGCAATCGTTATGCCTAGAATGCTAGAAATAGACTGCCACGTCTCCACGGTTACATTTTTACCAAAGCAGACAAAGGATTTATCAAAGTTAACCACCTGTCCAGATGTGTTATAGTAATTCAGAATGACGTGAAGGAGCTCTCTTGCCTTAAATTCCTTAGACTTTGCGAAAAGCAAAGTATCATCTGCAAACATCACATGGGATAACAGGACATGAAGCTGCAATCCTATATCCTTGGAGCTGACTCGTCATTATAGCTTTTGACAACATACGGGAGAAAACATCTGAAACCAAAATGAAAAGGTAAGGGAAAGAGGTTCCCTTTGCCTTAATCCTCCACTGGGTTTGAAACTCCTCGTCCGAACTCCATTCAAAAGAACCTTGCAGCTCACTGTAGTAACACATTGAAGAACCCACTGAATCCATTTTGAATCAAAACCCCACCTTTCCAAAAAAACTTCCAAGAAGGACCATTCTATACGGTCGTAGGCTTTGTTCATGTCCAGTTTAATCGCCATGCAACGCTTCTCTTTGGTTTTGGCAGTGCGCAATCCATGGAAAGCTTTATGTGCGATGAGAATATTGTCTTGAATTGCTCTTCCTAGAACAAAAGCAGCTTGTTCTTGGGATATAAGACTGCCCAGATATAGTTTCAATTTGTTCACCAGGATTTTGGATATCATCTTGTATGCATAGTTGCACAAACCCAAAGGTCTAATCTAGGGCAGAGAGCTAGCATTTTCAATCTTTCGTATAAGCACCAAATCCGTCTCATTCAGACTTAACGCCATGAAACCTGTCTCAAAAAAGCTAGTTACAGCATCCACCACTTCTTTCCTCACTTTCTCCCAATACTCTTGGTAAAATACTCTAGAAAAGTCGTCAGAGCCTGGAGCCTTGAGGCTACCAAGCTAAAAAACAACCTTCTTGATTTTCACCTCATCCACACTTCTCATCAAAGCTGAACTCATATCAAGAGTTACCAAGCAAGGAATAACATTCAAAACTGAGTCCAGACACTGTGTTCTCCCTCCAGTAAAACGCTTCTCATAGAACCCCACTACCATCTCCTCTATAGCATATTCATCCTCAATCCAACGCCCACTGTCATTCTGCAAGGCTAAAATACGATTCTGATTTCGTCTTTGGATAGTGGTGAGATGAAAGAACTTGGTGTTCTTATCACCTGTATTGAGCCATTTGAGAAATAGGAATTGGAGTTGGGGGGCACATACCTTCTCTTGCTTTCCTTTTAAGAACTTTAAAATCGGGCTGGGACATAACCACCTCTCTAGTATTCTGCTTCAACGATGTAATGGATTCTTGAGAAGAGTCCACCAACACCATTGAACCATTTTTTCTGGCAAACCTAGTATGTTCAGCTCTTGACAAAGAATCCATAAAGGGGCCTAATTGCATACCTTTCTATTTGGGCTCATGTATTTTGAGTTTTTTATTGGGCTCAATTTCCAGCTGGGCCTTACACTTATATTGAAACGCCCCGACCCGTATTTACCGTACACAGTAAACACGTGCCGGAACTGTGACGACTCAACCATACAACCCAGCATACAGTGTATACAACAGAAACTCGGGCTCAATAGCCCAAAATAAAAACATCAGAAATCTGGCCCTTCGGCCCAACAACAAAACATGTCACCCGAACCCAGGATCATCAATAACATCATAATCGGCCCAATGGCCCAATAATAGCAATATAATGCACAATGGAAGACTTAATAACTCACAAAGACACTGTATGCAACACTGATGCAAACTATGGATCCGAGTCCTGTCCAAGGGATAACGCCGCAGCCTGTCTGGAATGCATCAAACTGTACCACAGATAACTCATCCTACGGGATGAAAGCCCACAGGTGAGGGGTGAGTTCGAAGTGCTCACCGACGAAGGATAGACAATTTTATCTTTCCGGGCCCCGTCACGGATAAGCTAGGGGTCAGACCTGGTTATCAACATATTTCGGGTGCCAGACCAAATCCATGAGAACCCAGGGATCGACATCCCAAAAATAAGAACCCAGGGATAGACATCCCAAATATAATCATGGGATAGACATCCCAAGCATAGACATGCTTATCACAAGTAACCCAGGTCATTGCCACCACAAAACAGTCTTAAACCATCGAGTCGTACCACTACTTATCACGTGACAATTATATTATCATCATTCAAAATCAAGTCACAGGGATCAACATCCCTAACGAAAATACCGGGATAGAAATCCCATCCAAAACTGAAGATCGACATCCTGATCACAATTTATTATTCATTCCATTACTCATAATACCAAAAAGACACAGTGATAAATAACCAAAAACTCAACGTACGGGGATGAACATCCCAAACCAAATCATGAGAATAAACATCCCAAAAACAATCAGGATACTGGGATAAACATCCCGAACCAAATCATAACAAATGCATCAACTAACAGTGCAACAATCTTCAAACACAACAACCGAGTAATATAGGCACATAATCCATCCTCACCTTAGCCGATTACTCAACTCTGAAGCATCAACCGGTCCAAAGCCGGCTCCTCGGGAAACTGCCCGATATCCAAACCTATACGACAAAACAACATGCTCACATAAATACACATAATCGGTATACTATGATGCCAATACTGCGAAGTAAACCCATTCCGATTACATATCTTTTATTATTTCCCTTTACCGAAAATATTATACCGTACGTATATCCGAATATAATTTCGGTACCATACTTTAATTAAAACTCTCCTTTAAATACTTTTTTTAGAATAATTATACTTTGTCTTCCAAAATAATAACAATATAATTTTCCTAGAAATTATATCATACACATGTATTTTTCCCGAAATTATTTCCATAGAATATATCTCTTGCCAAAATATAATTACTAAATATTATTATTTTAGAAAACCATATTTCCAGAAAACATTAATCATACAAAATTGTTTTCTAAAAATAAATACGAATTAATAAATATACCTATATATTTTCCAAAGGTAAAATACTTTTCCAAACAATTATATATCAAAGTGATTATGTATTTTCAAAACTATTATTTTTTTTGTATACCATAAATACATATTATCCAAAAGGTACCAGTTACCATAATTTTCCAGGGAAAATAAAATTTATATAAATTTTCCAGAAAATATTTCCATGGTATATATTTTTTTCCAAATAATAATAGTTTTTCCAAACATAACTTAATTATTTAACAAAGTGTATATATTTATATTTTTCTCAAAATACTAGAGATAAACTAGCCATAATTTTCTCAAAGTAAATATATATTTTTTTTCAAAATTAACTGAAACGCCCCTACCCGTATTTACCGTACACAGTAAACACGTGCCGGAACTGTGACGACCCAACCAAACCAAGCCCAGCATACAGTGTATACAACAGAAACTCGGGCTCAACAGCCCAAAATCGATAAGGTCAATAACAACAACAAAATAATGCACAGCGGAAGACTTTAATAACTCACAAAAACACTGTATGCGACATAGATGCAAACTATGGATCCAAGCCCTGTCCAAGGGATAACGCCGCAGCCTGTCTGGAATGCACCAAACCTGTACCACAAATAATCCATCCTACGGGATGAAAGCCCGCATGTGAGGGGTGAGTCCGAAGTGCTCACCGACGAAGGATAGACAATCAATATGAAATACTGAAATTACTCAAGTCAAAAACAGGCTCAACAGCCAAACCAAAAGACTCGACCCAAAATTGGTCCAAGACCAAAAAAACTCAAATAAAAATCCATTTTCCAATTTTATCTTTTCCGGGCCCCGTCACGAATAAGCTGGAGGTCAGACCTGGTTATCAACATATTCCGGGTGCCAGACCAAATCTAGAGAACCCAGGGATCGACATCCCAAAAATACGAACCAAGGGATAGACATCCCAAAAATAATCACGGGATAGACATCCCAAGCATAGACATGCTTATCACAAGTAACCCAGGTCATGGCCACCACAAAACAGTCTTAAACCATCGAGTCGTACCACTACTTACAGCGTGACAATTATATTATCATCAAACAAAACCAAATCACAAGGATCAACATCCCTAACCAAAATATCGGGATAGACATCCTTATCCAAAATCAAGGATCGACATCCTTATCACATTTTATTATTTATACCATTTTATTTTATGCCAAAAAGACACAAGGATTAACATCCAAAAACTCGACGTACAGGGATAAACATCCCAAAAACAATCAGGACACTGGGATAAACATCCCGAAAATAATCACATCAAATGCAACAACCAACAGTGCAATAAACATCAAACATAATAACCGAGTAATACAGACACATATTGAAGGAAATCCATCCTCACCTTAGCCGATTACTCAACTCCGGAGACAATGACCGGTCCCAAGCCGGCTCCTCGGGAAACTGCCCGATATCCAAACCTATACGACAAAACAATATACTCACATAAATACACATAATCGGTATGCTATGATGCCAAAACTGCGAAATTAACCCATCCCGGTTACATATCTGTTATTATTTCCATTTACCAAAAATATTATACCGTGCATATATCCGAATATAATTTCGGTACCATACTTTAATTAAAACTCCTTTCAAAATATTTTCATAAAATAATTATAATTTTTCCAAAATATAATCACCATAATTTTCTGAAAAAGAAAACATATGTATATATATATTTTCTAAAATATTACATTTTTAATAAAACTATTTACCGTAATGTAATTACCAAATATTGTCATTTACCAAAAATATATATATATTAATCATATGCTATATGTTATTTCCCAAAAAGTATATAATAAAAAAAACCGATTTTTGAAAACAAATACAATTTTATAAATATACATATATTTTCTAAAGGCAAAACTCATTAAAAGAAAAATTATATAACAACATAATTATATATTTTCAGAAATATTAACTATGTAATGTATATATTTATTTCCAGAAAAATATCCCTTTTCGTTTTTATTTATTATTTTTTTTCAAGGGTATAATTATATATTTATATATACTATTATTTCTTTTTTTTCTTCCTTTTTTTAAAACTGGACTGGGCCATGAACAGTAAGCCCATGCCCAGCCTAGAACCAGAAACAGCCCAACAGAAATTCAACCATTAAGCCCAAGTCCACTAGGTCCAGGCCTGCTGGTCCAAGTCATCAGGCCCAAGCCCAAGACTCGAGCCCAGCTGCCGTGACCCAAGACCATAACCCACAAGATCCCCGGTTAGCTAACCGGGTCGTCTCCTACCTGCGGGTCTGCTCACCTAGCAGCGGCGGCGGCGACACGCGAGGTGAAGCGCCCCGACCCGTATTTACCGTAACACAGTAAACACGTGCCGAAACTATTCATACTGATAGAACAGACAGTACAACGTGCAAATATTATGCAATAGCAACTATCAATACAACTGTCACCCACACTCGGGGACCATTATTCAATCCAAACACAGTGCTCTCAGCAGCAGCAGATAGTATCAGTAATATACATATCACAGGAAATCAGCAGTACAGCAATATATATCACACTGCAGCGGAAATGTAGTACAGCATCATAAGCAATAGAATAGCAGCGGAAGACTTATGCACATGCAACGGTGGTATGGATCCGGAGTCAGGTGGAGAAGAAGAACAGCAGCCATCGAACGTCGTACCTGAACTACGGAAACAACTTACCCTACGGGATGAAACCCCGCAGGCGAGGGGTGAGTCCGAAGTGCTCACCGACCAAGGATAAACAGTGATATGCAAGCAACCGTAATACTTAAAAGCAAACACAGGTAAGCAACAACATATCAACAACTGAAACAAGGCCAAAAGAATGCTTAATTATTATTACCAATTTTATCTTCCGGGCCCCCGTCACTGGACAAGCTAGGGTCGTACCTGGTAATCAATTAATTCCGGATGCTAGGTCAACAACCAATCCTCATATCAAAACAACCGGATATTCGGCATATCCGAGCCACAGCGGATATTCGGCATATCCGAGCCACCGCGGATATTCGGCATATCCGAGCCACTGGGTATTCGGTATACCCCAACCTCAGGCGACGTCATGCCAACCAGATATTCGGCATATCTGAGCCTCTGCGGATATTCGGCATATCCGAGCCACCGCGGATATTTGGCATATCCGAGCCTCTGGGTATTCGGTATACCCTAACCACAGGCATGACGGGCCAACCAACCAAAACCCGACCATAGCATCCCAAAATTAATTTTCATACCATCGGGTCGTACCACTACTCTCCACATGACAATTATATCAACATCTCAAATCAATTCCAATTCCAATTCCATATTCCAAATTCTTTTTCTCAATTTCCACAGTCAATAGTTCAACATCAATCTCAGCATATTATCCACATAGTCAATATCACAGTTCAAAGCAACAATAATATCCACAACAGTCAATCAGCAAACAATCAACAATTCAGCAGTTCAATCGAACAACAAAGCACACAAAGTATTACAGGCAACATAACAAGGGTTATCCATCCTCACCTTAGCCGATATCAACTATGAAATTGCTCAGCAAGTTCCAAGTCCGGTTCCTCAGCAAATTGCTCGTTGTCAACTCCTATATCAATCAATAATATGCACATATAAGATGGTATGCAAATGTTATGCTATTACTGTATATCGTAAATTAAATACTAACTCAGCTCGGTTACTCCCCCGGATTAATTTTCCATTATCGTCATCATTCACCATTTATTTCCAGGTGTCAAAATACCCTTCTATACTTATTCCTATACCCGGGTACTATTCCGGTATTTACCACCTTGATAATACCCTTTCCAAAATTTATTCCCTAAGTATGTACTTTCCAAAATATTTTTTTCCTACAAATTATTACCATATAATATTTTCTAGAATTATTTCCTCGAAATATTTATTTTTCCATACCAATATATATTTTTCCCCATCTCATTTTTATTTTCTTCCATTTTATTTTTCTTCCCAGATTTCATTTTCTTCTTCTTCTTTTTTTTTTTTAAAATCGGGCTGGGCCAAGTCCAAACCCAGCCCAAGGCCCAAGCTAACCCAGGCGCACAGGATCAAGGCAGCCGGCCCAGGCGCACAGGACCAGCCCAGACCCGTGCCAGGCCCAGCAACCCACGTTCACAGCCCAACAATCCCAACCCGTTTCCAAAACGGTCGACCCGCGACCCGTACTACACATCCGGGTTGCTTCTTCAACCCCAACTCACCTTGCAGGCGGCCGGCGACGAGTGGCGACGGGCGGGCGGCGCGAGGAGGCGATCCAACAGGGCAGCACGACACCACGACAGGAGGAGGAGCGAGGCGTCTGGCAAGGAAGGCCGGCGGAGGTGGCACGACTCGAGGGGAGGTGAGGGAGGCGGCTCGTCGCACCTTGTCGGGTCTCACGATGCAGGAGGCGTCGGCGGCTCCTCGGGTTGGCGACGGTGCAGCGAAGGCAGGAGGAGGAAAGGAGGAGTTGGGGGGGTCTCGGCCGGTGAGTGATGGAGGACGGCCTGGTGGCTCACGGCGGCGGGTGTGGGAGGAGAAGAAGATGGTGACGTGGCAGGGGTGTTGGTGTGTAGTTGTTTGTTTGTTTTTTTTCTTTTCTTTTCTTTTCTTTTCTTTTCTGGTTCAAACGATTTTGCAGGAATGGAGTTTTTTTTTTTTTTTGATTAAGTTGGTTGCAGAAGAAAATTTGGCAGAGGAGGAGAATTGAAGAAGAGTATGATGATGTGCAGGTAGTGGCGTGTAAGGCTGAACTGAAGAATAATTTAAAGACAGCAAAATTATTGATAAGTCACAGGCTGAATAGGAATTGGCGGCTGAATAATTGAACTTCAATTATGCAGTTACTATGCTGCATGTGAAGTGTGACCCACCTGGACCAGAAAATATCCGGTATACCCACTTATCTTATTTCTGGTCCGATAATTCGAGAATAATCCCGGCTTTTCCGAAGATTCCCGGACCCAGAAAAATCCCAACTTGGTCCGTAAAATCCGCAGAAAATTCCCGAACGTAGGACTATGCTCGGTTTCGGAATCCAATACTCGATTTACCATAATTTAATTACCCAAGATTAAAAATCAACGGTAAATTACTGTACATTAACTTAAACAGTCCCGGTAAAAATGAAATTTTTACCTGGGCTGTTACAGCCTACCCACCTTAAAAGAATTTCGTCCCCGAAATTCACTCCGAAGCTGTGAACAAGTGCGGATACTGAGAACGCATATGCTCCTCAACTTCCCACGTGGACTCATTCGCAGAGTGCTTGCTCCACTTAACTTTTACCATTGGAATAACTCTATTCCTCAATTGTCTGACTTCCCGGGCAAGAATCTGCTCCGGCATCTCTGTATATGTAAGATCCTCTGCGACCTCAACATCTACTGTAGTAACCACATGGCTCGGGTCTGATCTGTACCTCCTCAACATGGAAACATGGAATACGTCATGAATCCGTGACAACTCCTCCGGTAGGGATAATCTGTACGCCAATGGTCCAACCCTTTCCACAATCTCATACGGTCCAATGTACCTGGGACTCAGCTTCCCTCTTTTTCCGAATCTGATTACACCCTTCCATGGTGCAACTCGGAGGAAAACTCGTTCTCCCACTTGGTACTCCATCTCTCGACGATGCTTATCGGCATAGCTCTTCTGTCGGTCCTGTGCTGCTCTCATGCTCTGCTTAACTGTCTGAATCTTGTCAACAGTCTGCTTAACCAAATCTGGACCAACGATCAAACGAAGACCTTCTTCATCCCAGCAAACTGGACTTCGGCATTTCCTTCCGTAGAGAGCCTCAAAAGGTGGCATGCCAATACTGGAATGATAACTGTTGTTATAGGCAAACTCCGCTAAAGGCAAATACTGGTCCCAACTCCCACTGAAGTTAAGAGCACAAGCCCTTAGCATATCTTCCAGTGTCTGAATTGTCCTCTCTGACTGTCCGTCAGTCTGAGGATGAAAAGCAGTACTGAAACTCAGCTTCGTGCCCAAAGCTGTTTGCAGACTCTTCCAAAACCGCGATGTAAATCTCGGGTCTCTGTCTGAGACTATGGACTTAGGAATCCCATGTAGTCTCACAATCTCTGCAACATATTGCTTCGCCAACTTATCCAAGGTGTCTGTCTGTCGAATGGGAAGAAAATGGGCTGATTTTGTAAGTCGGTCAACGATAACCCAGATGGCATCATGCTGTCTCCGGGTCAACGGTAATCCGACCACAAAATCCATAGTAATCATCTCCCACTTCCACTCTGGCACTGACAAAGATCTCATCTTCCCTGCTGGAGCCTGATGTTCAGCTTTCACTTGCTGACAAGTGATACACTTAGCCACATACTCGGCTACATCCTTCTTCATGCGTGGCCACCAAAAATGACTTCTCAAATTCTGGTACATCTTGGTGCTCCCGGGGTGCATAGCATACGGTGTCATATGTCCTTCTTCCAGAATCTGACTACGCAGGTCACTAACATTAGGTACACATAGACGCTTTCCCAGCATCAATGCACTATCCTCCGCTATGTGGAACTTATCTTCCTTTCCACTACGGACTGCTTCCTTCAGCTTGATCAGGTCAGGATCTCCATCTTGTAACTCCACAATCCAGCCTCTCAGGTTAGACTTAACTTCAATATGAGTCAGCAAAACTCCTGTCTCATCAACTGACAAATCAACTCCCATCTTCCTTAACTCGATGAGTGAGGACATCGAGTAAGTCGTGGAAGCATCTTCTGGCTGTCTCCGGCTCAAAGCATCAGCTACAACATTAGCTTTTCCAGGATGATACTCAATAGTACAATCATAATCATTCAGCAACTCAACCCAACGTCTTTGTCACAGGTTAAGCTCCTTCTGAGTCATGATGTACTTGAGACTCTTATGATCTATGAAGATCCGACATCTCTCTCCAAACAGATAATGTCGCAAGATCTTCAAAGCAAGGATCACTGCGGCCATCTCCAAGTCATGTGTCGGATAGTTCTTCTCTTGTGGCCTCAACTGTCTCGAAGCATAGGCTATCACTCGGCCTTCTTGCATCAAAACAGCTCCCAGACCAAGACCTGAAGCATCGCAGAACAGCACGTACTCCACTTCTGGCTTAGGCACTGTCAAGACTGGTGTTGTTGTCAGCTTCTTCTTAAGTTCATCAAAACTCTTCTGACAATCCTCACTCCAAACAAAGGCTTGATCTTTCCTCAATTAGCTTGGTCATGGGACTGGCTATCAAGGAAAAACCCTCGATGAACCTCCGGTAATATCCTGCAAGGCCAAGAAAATTCCTGACTTCTGGTACCGTCTTAGGCGGCTCCCACTCCAGAACGGCTTTTACTTTAGTAGGATCAACCTTAATCCCATCTCCTGATACAACATGTCCAAGGAATGCGACTTCTTCAAGCCAGAACTCACACTTGCTAAACTTGGCATACAACTCCTTCTCTCGCAACCTTTGAAGCACTACCCTCAGGTGCTCTTCATGTTCTTCCCGGTTCTTGGAGTAGATCAAGATGTCATCGATGAAGACTACCACAAACTTATCCAAGAACTCGTTCAGGACCAAGTGCTTCAAGCACATGAAAACTGCTGGTGCATTGGTCAAGCCAAAAGGAACCACTGTGAACTCAAAGTGACCATACCGAGTGCGGAAAGTTGTCTTCGGTATGTCCTTCTCTGCAATCTTGACCTGATGGTAACCAGATCGAAGATCAATCTTAGAAAATACAGTAGCTCCCTATAACTGATCAAAAAGATCATCAATCCTAGGAAGCGGATACTTATTCTTCACTGTCACCTTGTTCAGTTGTCGGTAGTCCACACACATGTGCAAACTACCATCCTTCTTCTTCACAAAGAGGACTGGTGATCCCCAAGGTAAAATACTAGGTCTGATGAAACCTTTCTCTAACAGCTCATCCAACTGTTTCTTCAACTCCTGAAGTTCTGTTGGTGCCATCCGATATGGTGCCATCGAGATAGGTGTCACTCCTGGCATCAAATCGATGGTGTACTCCACTTCTCTGTCAGGTGGCAATCCTGGCAAATCTTCCGGAAACACATCTGGAAACTCCCTCACAACCATGATGTCTCCCAAAATCGGAGTCTGAACTTCTTCACCCTTGACATGGGTCAACAAAGCATCTGGACCCAATGGTTGTATCCCAACATCCTGATTAGCAGAGATACTACATGTGGTAGCAGCTCTCCCAATACCTGTCAGCAAAATCTTATGTCCACCTTCGGAAGTCAACAACACTTCCTTGGTTCGACAGTTCACCATAGCACTGTACTTGGACAACCAATCCATCCCCAATATGATATCAAAACCTCCCATGTTCATCACGATCAACCGTG